>JAULKM010055790.1:0-12538 GCA_032355605.1 Rubia tinctorum
CATAAACTTCAACACTTTCTTGTAGGTTTTTTGAGGTTGGTTCCTCATATGATTTGGTTTTGTATAATGATTTGATGAAGTTGCTTGTTTAATTCTATTTTTGTTTATACTCAGGGTATTGGCACTGATTGTGGAAGGTTTCAAGATAGAGTAGGTTGAGCTGCTTTCTAAAAGTGTATAAATGAGTGGCAACTTTAATTTTCCTTTTCTGTGCATTGTAAGTGTGATAGTCTATTTCGTGAATTTGATGCATTTCACCACTGGATCAAAGACATGTTCCCATTTTCGATGATGGTTCTCAAATCACTGTTTTATGCTGCAATCATAAACTTCAACACTTTCTTGTAGGTTTTTTGAGGTTGGTTCCTCATATGATTTGGTTTTGTATAATGATTTGATGTGATTTCGGTTTTGCCAAACTTCATTTGATTCAGTAGCTCGAGATTTAGTGTCAATAGGCATACTCCCTTTGCTTAAAGTTGCATGTCATTTGATGAGGACTCAGCCTAGTATGTTGCAAGAGATTGGGTTTAACTCCAATTTTTGCGTTTTTCTTGCTAAACCTATGGAACACATAGGATTGAAACAGGGAGATTAGTTTCAAACTGTTTCTTGGTTGAAATATGATATTGTGCATTTGAAGCATGAGCTGCCTAGATTCATCAACTGAATTAGTGTACATATGTCATGTAGATAGTTCTCATGCATGTCTGTTAGCATTGGCACCCATGAAAGTTATCGTGTATATATTCTCTTGCAAAAATGGACATCAAGGAGCCATTCTACAAATCTCATCTGTCTCTACTCTTTGCTATTTGTGCTGAGATTGCCTCTAGTATTTTTTGACATTGTTTCTAAGGATGTTTAGTTGGTAATTACCTATTGGGATGCCTCCGTTAGTGTTTCGATCCATTACAGATTTACTAGTTGGAGGTGCTCTTCGATGTTCATCGATTATTGTTCTTTTCTTTTTGGGTTCTACTAGTAGTTAAAATCTCTTCTTCTGGAGTTATATGTGCCATATATATGCTTTGTATTATCACTGAATGCTGATACATTTTATTTGATTACTAACGGAATTCCCATTCAATATTGGTATTTATGTTCATTTAGACAAGTTTTGAAGCAAGGGGTGTTCATAGGTTGGAGCGGGTCGGCTGTCCCGGTTGACCCAAAAATTGGGACAAATGGGTCGGTTCAAAATTCTCATAGTTTAGGGTCGGGTCAGACTGGGTCATGGGTCGACCAAAATCATATAAAAAATAATTTTTTTAATAATTTATAAAAATAAATATATTATTTTAAAATGTAATAATATTTAAATAATAAATAAAATTATGATTTATTTTTATATAATTTAAAATAAGACACTATATTTTATTTAATTACATATTATTCACTTAATAAAGAAAAATACAATTGTTTTCATTTTACTTAGAATACTTTTAATATTTCATTTAAAAAATATATAATTTTACTAAAATTTATTTATATAATTATGAATATACATTTCATATATTAATATATATTATTTAAAATTAATAGTAGTTTTGCAAAATTATTTTTAGTTTTATAAAAAAAATTCAAGAATGTTAAACTTGTTTATGAATTAAATTAATGGTGAGGATATTGTATTAAATAGTTCTTGTTATGTTTTTTTTCTCAAGAAAATGGGGTAAAATTACAAATGGATCAAAACGGGTCGATTTTGGTCAAAATCCGACCCTACCCATTTTGACCCGACCCACATCGACCCAAATGAGACATTGACCCAACCCGATCCATATGAGCCGAGTCAAAACGAGTCGGGTCGGGCAATTTGAATGCCCCTACTTATAAGTAAGATTATGGAAGTTAAAATATTTGTTCAGACTTCTTTTGATAGGAAATATAATTGGTTTCACATCCAAGTTCAAGCTACAATTAATTGTATAAATGACGGGAAAAAATAGCTTATGAAGGTGTCATTTCTTTTTCAATATTGTGTCATCGGAGTATCATAGGTATGAAATGATGAATGTTCTCACTTTGTAACCGAAATAAAATTGAATGGTTTATGTAATAATAATGATTATTACATAGGTTACGTTGGAAGCTTGCCATTATTTATGTTCAAACCAGTGTATGTTTTGTTCTCTACTTATGTGTGCTGAGTAAAAGATTTACCATATTACTCCTCTTACTTTCAACCAAATTAGACTATTATCATTTTTGCTTTACCACTCAGTTGGCTGTATATGTGTTTTCTTTCTTTATTTTATCTTATTTTACCGATATTGTTTTGATTAATTATGTTAATGAGTCCCACACTTCACTGTCTTTGTAGCTTAAATACCCAAAAGAATTTAAAAAGGGAAATGGCCCAAAAAATAAATAAAATAAAAAATGATTGCTTTTGTGAGATCCACAATCCCGTATCAATATTCCATACCTTCGTATTTTTTTGAGATCAACTTCCAAAAATAAATATAAATAGGTTTTTTTCCATACTTGTAATTTTAAAATATTTAAGTAAACTATTAATTAATACCATTTAATTCTTATAAGATAAAAATTTAGAGTAAATTTATAATAAGACCAAAGTTAGGACGGTTTATCTTATATCCTTTTATTGTGTCACAGATAAATTCACAGACGAACATTTTCAATATTGTGAGTAATCTCACTGAGAATTTTTTTATTTTCTTTTGTTTTAATTTGACTAAATGAACATGCTGAAAGTTTGGGATATTTCGCTATCATACTACATACTACATGCTTTATGTTTTTATTATTAATTATTATGAATATCCTTATGCGATTGCTTCTATACTCTATGACTTTGTGATGTTCGTGCTATATATATATATATATATTTTTTTTCTTTCTTGAATACTTGCTTGAACGTGATATGACCAATTGTTGGGTGTATACTTGATTACTTGAATAAATCGCTTGCTTGAAATATATCCTTCTTGAATTTAATATTGGCCAGTTGTGTACGTGATCACTCTAGACCAATTACTTGCTTGAACTTGACATTGGTCGGTTGTGTACTTGATCGCACCAGACCAATTACTTGCTTGTACTCATGCTTGATAGGGTGGCCCCCGGCCCTGCTTAACTTCGAAACCGACGAGTCAGCAACAGTCTAAATCGTTAGGCTAGATGTCTAAGAAGGTCTTGTTCGTACTCTCGAGATATACCGTGTGCCGCACACAATTATTGCTTGCTTGACGGGCGTGTGTTGTCGATATTGATCCTTGGGATCTATCTCTTTCTCTTTCTCGACATTTCGAGATAATACTCGATTGCAGGTAGTTGGAGTATAATTAGGAATCCAACTATAGCCTCATATAGAGACTTGATGGATTTCTACATATACTCCTCTTTTTATCCCTTACGTGAAATATGTGTTTATTTATCTCGTTTTCTCTGTGTTATATGATAATATAATATCACTTCGTAAATATTTCTAAACCATTGAGACCTCACTGAGCATGAGCTCATCCCTTTAAGTTAACCTTTTTTCAGATGTTTTGGAAGAATGTTCGACTCAAGTGATGGAGTCAGAGACTATAGGCATGTCATTGAGCTACTGTTATTATAAGCTCAACACCCAAAAAATGATGTAAAATTCTAATGGTTTAAAGAATCTATATTATACCTTGTTCTAAAATTTCATACAAATATATTCATAAATTTTAGTTAAATATTTATCTTGCTCTTTCTACTACTGAGTCCTGCCGTGAGCTAGGCAGGCACTCGATTATGCCCTCCTCATTAAGCAGGGAGGTGAAATCGGGGTGTCACAATGAAAAATTCCCTAAAATGAATAAACGCTCTTTATATCATCAGTTATTCCGACGGGATGAAGAACTCCCTACAACTTATGAACGCTCTTTATATCATAAGTTCTCCGTACATGATGAAAAACTCCCTAAAGCGAACAAATGCTCTTTATATCATTAGTTATTCCCATAGGATGAAAAACTCTCTAAAGCGGATGAACGCTCTTTATATCATCAGTTCTCCCTATGAGATGTAAAACTCCCTAAAGTAGCTAAACCCTCATTATATCATTAGTTCTCCATACGGGATGAAAGACTCACTAAAGCGGATGAACGCTCTTAGAGTCTGTTTGGTAGAGGTGTGTTTATAAGCAAAACTGACTTATTTTGAAAGCAGGGGGAGACCAGGTTCTGCTTTTCCCCCAAAAATAGATTCTGCTTTCAAAATAAACTGTTTTTTAACAGTTTACCAAACACCAAAAAGTTCTTTACTTATAAATACATCAACTAAAAAGCTCTCCCTACAGTATAAAATCTCCCCAAAGCAGACAAACGCTCTTTATATCATTAGTTCTTCTTAGGGATGAAAAACTCCTTAAAGCAGGCGAATGTTCTTCACATCATTAGCTCTTTCTACGGGATGAAAAACTCCCTAGTAGGGGAGTATATGAACACGACTAAGGGTTGAAAATTATATTTTTTAAAAAGGCAATGGTGGCAAGATATCATGCTCACATTCACATAATTTTTTTACAAAATAAGTTACAAGAGAAGGGCATCACCTACAACTATTGCCTATATGACTCTCTATTAGCCCTACCCCTGGGATTACTATCTCAGATTGCTAAGGTCTGGCTAACTCCATCGTATCGCTTTAATCTTCTAGAAATAGAAGCTTTGGAGTTGGAAGCCAAGCGATGGGAAACTCCTTAGCACGATGCAGACTGGAGACCTGGGTTACTTCTTGAAGATGAAGAGATTGTTCGTTTAGAAAAGTCTCCGGATGAGGTATGACATCTTGTATTGCCTCTAATTCATCTCTCTGCTCAAAGAGAAACCTGTGAAACCGAAGGCTCTGATGAAACACGGCTGCCCTTGCCGTATGTTTCTCAATAGTTTGTTTTGCTCTCTTCAGTTCTCTTTTCAGCTCCTTGGAGTCTGACTCAAAAATATCAGATCGAAGTTTCCGGATTTCCATGTTAAGATCCTCAATATTTTCATTAGAGTAAAATGTCAAAATAACCCTGACTTTAAGTTGAAAATGTCAATATAACTCTGTAAAACCACAAAGTGCAAAACTAACCCTATTTTTATGAAGTATGTGCCAATATAACCCTAAAATGCGTTGAATTTGATTGTCAACGAGAATTTTGGTCAGAAATTAAGGAAATGACTATTTTTTCCTTGGATCAAAAATGAAAAATGAAAAAAGGAAAAAATACATAAAACATCACTTTCTTCTTCACTTTTTTTCATCATGACTGGTAACCTCTACAGGAGGTCTTTTTTTTCCTGCACTAATAACCTCTACCGGAGGTGAATAGTTGCCAGAAGTCTTTTTTTCTTCCTGAGTTGATAATCTCTACAAGAGGCGGAGACCTGGCGCAGATAACCTATACCGGAGGTGAATCGTTGCTCGCTAAGACCATGCAGTGTTAAGATTCATTAGTGGTGGAGACCTAACAACGTTGGTGTGGCTGATGATGGCACGAATTATCAGTAGCGAAGACCTAGCGGCGTTGTTGTGGCTAATGGTGGAGCGAATCGACAGTGGCGGAGACCAGTAGGCATTGGTGTGGCTGATGGCGTCGTGAATTGGTAGTGGCGAAGACCTGGCGGGCCAATTTTTGTCTAGTCATCGTTGAGATGCCGGTGCCGGTGGCGTACAGACAAGTCGCTGATGGTGATGTGGTTGAGCTGCCAGTGGTTTTGTCGTTCCGAATCCCAATAGGGTTTTCACGTTTGCCATTTTTGACATGTTGTTTAGGTCTTCCATGGCGGCGGCGTATCCTCCCGCCAACCTAATGCAATTCGCCATGTTTTTTGTTTTGAGATTTGGTCATTTTAGTGATTTTTGATTTGATATGTTGTGGTCTGTGATTCATTTTGCTTATCCGATTTGGTAGGGTGGTGGTGGGCTAGTGGCGAAGGGTTTGGCGGGTGGTGGTGGTGGAGGATTTGGCGCGTAGTGGTGGCTGGCGGTGGGAGAGGGTGGTGGTGATTGGCGGGAATAGTGGGGTAAAATGGGAAAAAATTAGCTGAAATACCCAAGGGAAATTTTGTCTTTTTATGTTAGGTCAATGGTCAAAAATTTTAGTTAATGTCAGAATATGGCCGGAAGGTTATATCGGCACAATTCATTATAAAAATAAGGTTAGTTTGACACTTTCTTATTTTATAGGGTTATATTGGCACTCTCAGCCTAAAGGTAGGGTTAGAAAAAACATTTAACTTTTTTCATTAAATTTCTGAATGCTTCGCTCCCGAGAAACGATAATTAGCTTTAGCGATTGGTAAGGGTGAGCATCTGATGATGAAGAAAGATCTAATTTGTTGATGACGAAGGATGCAAGTAGCACTGCTGAATGTTTTTTTAAAAAATCAAAACTGCTAGTGGGGGGATCTTATTAGGGCCCCAACCCTTTTACGAAAGAAAATAGCTCATATTTTGTTACATGAGATAAGGGCATTAGGTTTATCACTTTCAAGAGATACTAAATCTAAACTAGCAGTTCTGCTAATAAAGATACATGTAAAATAAGAGATGTGTTTTCAAAATTAGCAATTTTCACCCCATGTGTTAATTGCTATTTTGACTGGACATCACTTATTATTAAGTTAGATACAAGAGATTCATAGAGGTCATGATTGAATTAATTAAGTGTCGAGGTTTTGTATTCATCAAAATTGCAATTCCAAGAGGTCCTTGTGATCAAAATATGCACCTTTGTATCTGAGAATGGGTTGTCTTAAAAAAAGGCCTAATACTTTATGCAAGTTGCTCCATAAATGAGTATAAATTCTTGCGCAATGCCTCTCTGATCTTCTTTGAGCCTCGCGTGCCTGCATTAAAAGGGAAAACACGGTAGATTTCATTCTAAATAACATGAGGATTATTAATTTGAATTGAGGGCATGCCAATTTTATCGAGGAACGCAACCCTCTGATTTCATAATCAAGGATTTTTTTTGTAAAAATCTGATCTGTCTAATTATTCCTAAGATAAAGTTTAGCCAGTTTATCGGCTGGTTTATTCGCCTCTCATTTTTCATGAACAACTAAACAAATACCTATGGACTCGTTTATAGTGTTAGCAAATTGAAGTAAAGTTCATGGTGTTTCAAATGGATCCAATGAACTAGTTTTTGCATTCAAATAGTTTGTGGCAAATGTAAAAACTTCACCAAAATTTTTCCTTATTTAAAACCCATTAGAAAAGCATTAAGTTCAACATGAAGGCTAGATGAAGCCTCCATGACCATTCCTTCTGCTCCTAATAGATTACCAGGCAAATCTATACAAATTAGACCAATTCCACATAGCAAATTAGTTGAGTTCCAAGATGAATCTATGTTTAGTTTTATTCCAGAACTTGGCTTTGACCATCTTTACTATGTTGTGATAGGTTTGGAAGGGAGTTTAAGCCAAGGAATTAAACATAACTGCACCCATTTCCTATCATAAGCTTGAGAGGAGAGAAAAGGTCTTACAAA
The DNA here is from genome assembly GCA_032355605.1 of Rubia tinctorum. NCBI lineage: Eukaryota > Viridiplantae > Streptophyta > Magnoliopsida > Gentianales > Rubiaceae > Rubia > Rubia tinctorum. Next base: position 7,484 of record JAULKM010055790.1, read on the forward strand.
ATAAGGTAGGTAAATGTCTTGTTTCGGGCTCTTTTTCCATTTTCTGTTTATTAGGCTTTATATTTTCATAAATCGGGTTATTTATAACTTTCCAAAGTGCCCAACAAACAAAAGAAGGAACAATGTATACCAGCTCTGTGTGTAACCTAGTGAATCAAGTTGATAATTTCTGATAAGTACCCCTTTTTGAGAGAATCCATTTAGGTACATAATAAATCGTACAAACTGTTTTACAATAAAGTGCACCTTGATTTATTGTGATAACCAAAAGTGGTGAAATTCCATAGTATCATGGTGATGAAATCACACCCATATTGAACGGGTGAAAAACAACACCATTATTAATTGGAGATAATGTACAATTATTTAGAAGTAAATAAATTGTGTATGAAGATGAACTAAACATATGTAGAAGAAAAACTAAATATAAACTAAAAAAAAACAAAGAAACTATTACTTTCTTTGATGACGATGTCATTCCTAACAATCCTCCTCATTTCAACCCCTTGGCGATCTCTACACATTTAGGGAATGTCTTGATCAAGGGAGTGTTCGTCAATGATGAGAGTAGGTTGAAATTTATGTAAACCAACTACTTCAGTCAATTAGGATTCGAAAGGCAAGTATTGTGAAATTTCTATACCCGCTATCAGGATTTTTGGGAAAGGCTTAGTTCCAAATATGCATAAGCAGCCTCTCTGCGACGATAAAAGATGGCGATAAGGCCAAAATGGTGATGTGTGATTTCATCATTATCAACGCTCCATCACCCTTTAGAATCATACTCTGCCGATCATGGATGAACCAGCCTAAGGTCATATGATCACCCTACCATCTGAAACTAAAGTTCCCAGCGAAAAATTGTATAGAGTCAATATGAGGCAATCAAGAGATGACCCAGCGTTGCATGATGACGAACGCGATGGAGCTAACAAAATTAAAGGGGTTAACTCAATCCCAAAAAGTTGTAGCAGCAAAATGAGTTGATCTGGACTTGGAGACACCCTCACCGGAGGCTGCTACGAAAGATGAGGTAGTCCATAAAACCAATACTATTAGGTGGTTTATAACACTACAAAAACTTAAGTTATATTTGAAAAAATTCCCCCGCTCATAAAGAGCCATAGTGGGGGTACCCAAATCCCTGAGAACTATGGAAAAAAATACGTCTCATGACAGACGAAGAGTCCTTGAGCATTAATCCCTAGTAAAGCAAAGGTCGGATTTCTAGAAGTCGAAGATCAACGAGCTCATGTTTGGTGGCCAGGGTGTAGCTTCCCTTACATAGAAAGAGCTACAGGCTGAATACACCAGCTCAGGGAGTAGTGCACCCCAAGAGGATACATATAAATTAGTTTTGTTGTAATCTGACGCCTTCCAGTCGTTCACCCCCAAGAGGAAAATTAGGGCCACAATTTTTTAAGATAAATTTATGTTTGGATTAAATTTGATGTCTTCCATAAGCTGAAATCCCACCAGGGGATATATATCCTATTTATAACAAAGAAGCGTCTTACTAGGAGACGATCCCTGAAAATCGGTTAAAATCCCACCACAGGATAGCTGATATACAACAAAGAGATGTATCACCCAAAAATGTTCACAATATTATTATTTCCCCCTACAAATTGAAAAACTAAACTGGACAAAAGCTCTTTATATCACCAGTTCTCCATACAGGATGAAAAACTCCCTAAAGAGGACAACCATTCCTTGTATATAATTATTTCTCCCTATGGGATGAAAACTTAGGTAATTCTCAGCATGACTATATGAAGACCGGAGACCCATGTTACACTCCCGAAAATGGGGAGACTGTTCATTCAGAGAAGTCTCCATATGAGGCTTAACATCTTGTACTACCTCCAACTCATCTCTTTGCTTAAAGAGAAACCTATAAAATCAAAGGCTCTGATGAAATACGGCTACTCACGTCGTATGTTACTCAATGCTTTACTTTTCCAGCTTTAGCTCTCTTTTTCAGCTTCTTGGAGTCACGGTTGTAAATCTCGGACTGGAGATTTAGGATTTCCATGTTAAAACCCTCAATGTTTTTGTTAAATTTTTGAATAGTTTGCTCCTGAGAAGCGAAAATCAGCTCCATCAATTTGTAATGATGAGCAGTTGATGACGAAGGAAGATCCAATCTGTTAATATTGGAGGATGCAAGCAATACTGCTGGATGTGTTCTAGGATGGCACGTGTCATACATTTCAAGAAAAAATTACTATGTTCTTGTACTACTGGAAAACACTCCCATTGGCACCGGTATTTCATCACATGGGCACCGGTATTTTGACCTTTTTCATACCGGTGCCTAAGTGATCTGGTGCAAGAATGTAATTTCATAAGCATCGGTAAGTGGTACCAGTGCTGGACCACTTGAAAATTGCTCGAAATACCCATGCATATGCATGAAATACCGGTGCTAGTAAATAGACGATCAATAAAAAAAATCTGCAAGTGAGAATAAACTCAACGGTCAAAATATGAAACCCAAAAATTCATAAAGAACAATAGGAAGAACAAAACACAAAAAGAAAAAACAGAAGTTCATGTAAAAAACTGGAAAATTCATAACCACAACCCAAAAGTTCATTACATATATCTGAAAAAACATAACAACTCTCAATCAATGAAACAAACTAAACCTAAACATAGATTAACAACACCAAGTATCATAGAAACTAGAACCTAATCTCCATAAACCATAGATAACATCAACGGACCAGAACCGTGAAGGTGAGGTCGGACACAAGGGCTGAGGCGATGTCGAACGCGGTGGTGGCACTGAGAGCTAAGGCGCGACAGATGTGAGCTGAATCTGAGCGGAAGATCTGAGCTGAGGTGCGGTGACGCATTTTTGGTGAAACTCGCGACGGATCTGAGTTGAATCTGAGCTAAGGCGCGATAGCGCATTTTTGGTGGAGCTCGTCAGGGCTGGTTCAGGAGATGACATCAAGGATGGTGCACCACGAGAAGGGCGGAGAGGGGGTTATCATCGGCGGCGTCGAAGTCTTCAAAGTAAGGTTGGGTCTGGGCGGCGGCACAAGTGGAGAGGGAGAGGTAGTGGAGGAGGAGGGAGAGGATGAAGAGGAGGCAGAGGCAGGGAGAGGCGGTGAAGTGAGGGTTATTAGGGGAGGAGAGTTTTATATGATTAGGCTTTGGGTGATCTAACTTGGGCCAAGTTGAGTTTTTTTCTTAACACCGTAGCACCGGCATGAATACTTGTGCTAATGGTGATCATACCGGTGCTAATACTTCAAAGTGAAGAAAAAATATTCTAAGTACCAAACACCTGTATGAAAACCGGTGCCTATGGTAATCATACAGGTGCTAGGTATTTCAAACGCAGCTGTGTGACGGTGCTTTAAATGGGTGTTTTAATTTTTTTCTTCCCCAGTGCAAAGAGAAGAGAAATATTATAAGTACCTAGCACTGGTAGCCTGACCGGTGCCTATGATGCTGCTACCGGTGCTTAAACAAAAATCCCTCAAAATATTGGACAAAAATTCAAAATATTCATTTTCCCGCTACACAGTAGCATTGGTATGACTGAAAAACAATGCCGGTGCTAGGATATTTTGCCCTCTAAATTAACTTTTTCATTTTTACAATTATGTCCATGAAAATAAATTTGGAGGAGGCGAATCACAAAATTGGAGAAACCAAAACACAATTAAATAAGAGACAATTAAGTTGTTGAAAATTGGGCTACAATGGGTGAACTGAAGAGCTTTTAACATAATTCTTTGAAAATTACAGTGTGACCCAAAATTGTATTACCCCATTACCCATTACTCCAAAATACATATTTTTTGTTATTCTTGCCTAAATATGAAAATATAAAATAAATAATTTTTTGGGTGAAATATTGAAAAACGCTAGTACATGTTCAAGTGTAACTTATGGTTGATTACTTGGAAGTTATAAAGTGAAATCGGAAAGGATTATGGATATGTTCTTGTGCTCGATTTTTGATAAATATTCCCTTACAGACATGAAAAATACAATGGGGGCGTATAGAGTATCATCACGTTCGAGCAAATTTCAATTAGAGTTACGAGTAAAGTTTTACTTTATGCACTTAGGTCCCTCCAAGAAAGTTGGAGTCGTCGAATCACGAAATTGGCGGAACCAAAATGCAATTCAATAATATACTATCGAAACTCTGCAATTTGGGCATGTATGTTGAATGGAAGAGTCTCGAAAGTCAACATTGATTACTTCTATAAATTTTCCACTGATCTCTCACCTTAACATACAAAATCCCTAACACAATTTTTTCTAAGTTTTATTATATAGCTATTGACGAAATGCTCCACTTATTATTATAATCTCGAATCCAAGAGAGAAAATAAGGTCACAAAAACTCACCAAACTTTAGTCCAAGTTAAGAACCATGGCATCCGCATTGATGACACGCCACAGGAAAAGATGCAATGCCGTCGTTGTTTTGAATAAGTGCTCCACTTTGAAGAAAATTGCTTGGTCTGACGGCCGAGGGGCATAATCTTCCGAGAGTTTTAACTTCCAGTCTAATTAGGCATTTTTAATATGTTTGTATCGCGTTTTTTCTGTTTTAGAGTAGCAGGTCCAGGTTTTATCTTCTTCGCTGTCAACATATAACTGGTCTCTATCACCTTATTTCTTCCAAGTCTTACTAAACTTATTCTATCCTCCGTGGTATATTCTATCATATATCATTGATATATTGCTGTAATGCCGTCTCTAAAATATATTTCTTCCGTCCCACAATAAACTTCCTATTTTCCTTTTTCTTAACGTCTCACTATAAACTTTCTAATTCTAAACTTTCTACATTTAGACATAAATATGTGGTCATAAATCTTCCTTTCATTTGATATATGTAGGCCCACTCTCATCACCCATTAAAAAAAGAATCCGTCTCTTGAAAAACGGTCTTTCCATAAGTCATGGAAAGACCAAGATTTAAGGTTTAAATTTGAAGAAATACAGATAAAATTTTCGGGTTGTATGAACCGAGTTATAAAATTTATAACTACTACACGTTGCATAATAAAACTTTAATAT
>JAULKM010055800.1:0-12538 GCA_032355605.1 Rubia tinctorum
GCCCAATATAATTGATGCTAACTGATCGAAAGCGGTTTCCAGCTAAACATTCCGATCACTCAAAATAACTGAATTAAATTATCTCCGTAATTAATCCTCAAACTATATTATGGAAAATGCACATTGACTGAAGGACACTATTCCAACAGATGGGAGATTATATACACGTTGATCAAGGTTTGGGCTACCATTCAGGATAAATTCTGCTGATGTCAAACAAGGAATGTCCCTTAAGGATTTAAAAACATGGCAGTGCAGTTTTGAATTTAGCTTTTTCATCAACTTAACTATTTTTTGTTTCAAATCCAATATATGATGCAGAACGTGCTTCCAACTCATGATCAGTGTCAAAAAAATAGAGTTGGAAGCCAGAAGGACTATACTCACTAGTGCATTTCAAAGGTTGTAGGAAATGATATATTTGGCCATGAACTTTAATAGTGTAGACACCACTAACATTGGCCGTTAGAGAAGTATCATAATGCGCACCAAAGATCATAAACGCAAAGTTATTATTATATGTTCTAATATACCTCTTAAAATTAACCGATTTTTTGTCCTTCCCAACCAGCAATTCACGAATACAGGCAGTCATAGGTATAGACACTAAAGAGACATTGCCAGAAGCACAACACAAATTCTGAGGCTCAGTATAAAAATGCTTAGCACCACAATGCAGACAAGGGCTAACCTCAGGCAGCAACCTGACCAACTTACTAATCGCAAAGTAGTTTTCTTTCCTCGGGAGGATGGAACCCTATTTCCTAATAAAATAGGCAACAATAGATGAAGGATCACAAGAAGAAATCAAGTGCAACACGACACATTAATTTTCTATTTCATTGTGAAATAGGAAACAAGCGATGAAGGATCACAAGAAGAAATCAAGTGCAACACGACACATTAATTTACGGCCTGAGTTTAAAAAATAAAGCAATGGTAGAAATACCATAAAATGTAGCACATGACAATTAACTAACTACAAAATTCCACCGCTAATGTGTATGCCTAGAACACCACCGAATACAGTTTATTTTCATCATGTAAAGTAGCTAACATCAACAGATGGATGGGGGAACAAAAACAGCCAAATTTTAACACATACTCTCAGAAAAATAAAGAGGCAAAAATAAACCAGCCATTTATTATATATAGACCAGATCCATAGAAAAATTATCTGAATTAACAAGATTGTTCAGAACACAAAGCCCTACAAAAGGGAACCAGAGCACAAACAAATGGGTTCAACCGGAGGCAATGCAAACAACGCATTACGTAGAAGATATGGAACTTATTTTCTGTTGCCTATTTTAACAATTAAAACAAAGAATAGATAAATTTAGTCCTTGACAAATTCTCCCACATAATGGTAAGAGTTAAACGTGACAAAAATTTAATCTTGCCACAAGATGGAAAACCAATAATGAAAATGACCATTGGATTAACCCAATTTTTACTCAAATGAAAATTACAGCCACCAGCTTCATCTACACATGCATACTTTGCGATCTGAAGACATATTAAGGAAGAAAAGTAACTCCTAACAGCGAAATTAGCTACACTAAAAAAACTATCAAACAAAGCATCGATCATATTCAGGGGAGTGGGAGAAACCTGCAGCACAAGGCTGAGGCAACAATAGCTCAGGAGGAACACATTGCTTCTCATGAGAATCACACCAACCAAGCAGATCACCGTGAATGTAGGATGCCTCCATAGCCTCCATCCTGGCCGACATTGAAAAGCTGACAGACTGGATCTCCGGAACAGCAAAACGAGCATCATAAGCACCTCCTGAAAATTCAGGAAAAGACCAACAGTAAGCAACAATCAAATTTAAAAATGAGAATTAATAGAGGCTCTGAAAATGAAACAACACTTAGGGACAAGAATACAAAATGAGAGATCGCACAATATTATAAAAATGCATAACAAATCTGACCTATTATTTTTGTTGTGAGTAATCATTCAATATACTCCCTCCGTCCCACAATGATCTTCCTAATTTAGCTTTTAGGGTCAAACTGAACCAAATTAAACCATTAAATTCTCTTAATATCTATGTAATATTATTAGCATGTGATATGGTTTTAACTTCATCATAGCATATGTTTTTAAATAATAATTTTTCAGATTTTTTTTACATTCACAAAAAAAATATTGGTAATTAAAAATTGATTCAGTTGACTCTGAAAGTCAAATTTGGAAGATCATTGTGGGACGGAAGGAGTATGTAGTTAGCTATTAGCTTCTTAATGACGTGGGAAGTGAAAACAACCAAATATTGAGCCTCAAATTTTGAAATATGTTTACTTTCATTTAGCTTTCCATATGATAAATACAAAAGTTGTCTATATTCTAAATACATAATCAGCAGAAAGGTGTTGGTGATATGAAAACACAAATAGCAAGAAATGATGGACTTAAACATAGTTAGTCTTCTTCTCTGAGCTTTCTTACATCAGGTTTTCATTATTGTTTGCACGATTATATTCACTCACATCAGAGCTAAATTTTATGAGTAAAAAAATTCACAGCCAAGATCCCAGATGTTTGGAATATGGAAAGAGTGAGCTTAGTTTCATTTAATATCGTCTAACTTCGCAAGGTCATACACAATTACCATAAGCTAAATAAATAAACGTTCCATTGCCTTGATCTGGTCTAAAAACATACACCATATCATAGTTAACAGAATTCCGATGTAGCAAGTGAAAACTACAAAAGTAGTCTATTTCTCCGACACAATTCACTCAATCTTTCCATCATACTTCAGTAGAGTCAAATTCAATCTAAAACAACCAAACAAATCCTAGTCTATATCCAAAATGTAAATTCTTGTAAACGACAACATGAAGTTTCCATCTACTCATATTTAACATGTAATCTTAAGCACTAATCAAATGGTTAACAATTTGAAAGTCAGTGCTATTTTCCAGCACAAGGGCCTGACACTGAGGTACAACCGTGACTAATATATAATCTAACTATTATCGAAAAAGTGAATGAAAATTATACACCGATACGTAACACAAAACTGTTTGAGCACATAAGTCATAAGACACCACGTATATCATAACATTTTGGTTTTGGAAAAGGAGCATAATTAATTTATACATAATCAGAAAAGAAAAAGGAGCAAAATTCATTTATACCTGGCAAATCACTGAGTTTAAATGCCTGGAAAAATGAGTAGAATTCATTTAAACATAATCAAAAAAGCAGAATTCATTTATACATAATCAGAGGAGCAGAAGACATTTATATAAATGAAATATTTCAGGTATATAAAATGAAATATAATAAGTTTTTGAATTTGCTTTTATCAGTTAAGAATTCTGTTTATTTTTCAGACCCCAGCTGGTATTAGCGTTATGATCGGCCTGATTATTTAAAGTTATTTATATTCCATGTACCTGCTCCTCAGTATGCTCAACTAAGCGACTTGGTCTCTCAAGTCAATATGAGTTTAAATTTTTCCACGCGATCTTACTTGCACACAACTATGGAAACGAGTTTTCAAAGCCACCTGTGCATTGCATTCATCATGTTGGAAAGTAAAATTTTCAAAGCAAAACAAGTTATGGTAAAGAGTGTGAAATTTCATATGATATTAAATTGGAGATAGGGAGCTATTGAACTCAAAGACAACAAAGATAACATAAGTGTGAAAATCACTGCCCACCTTCGATTTCTTCCTACTTGTTGCAGTAATTTTTTTAGGTGTAAAGGAAGGTTGATGTGTATAACATAATTAATATAAAATTAGTTAAAATATAAACAACATAATCAATGTAACTAAAGTACATAATATATAATCAGAATTCATGCAAAGGAATAGTTGCTTAGAGACACTAACAATGCAGAGAGGCAATCAGTATGCAAGATCAAATTTGTATAATAAAGGAAATCAACATATCACTAATCCATTCATTGCAGCCTTCTTTGTGGAGCAAAAGATCCATCCATTGCAGGAATGGTACCGGACAGTCCCTCCGCAAAAAAAAACCATTTCATGATGGAAGTTGTTCAGACCACAAAAATCGAAACCCTAAGTTTACTGTATGTCCTCCCTTCCTAGCTCCATACAAATAGCAACACTTCCCATATACTTTATATAATCTGGCTTAAACTATACTCCGTTGATTTGTATAAATGTATGCCTCCAGATGAAGGTAGCTCTCAAGTACATGTGGCATGTAATTCAAAGAAGGCAAACCTTGACATAATGAGCCTCAATTGATCACATGTTAGAAATCTACAACTCTTCTACATTGTGAACTTGATACTTCTTTAACAGATTTTCCTTGTTTGTTACAACAAGTTTGCTCAGGTTTCTAAGTAAAATTTAGCTCAATGTGTTCTATCAAAAATGAGGTTGATGTATCGGTGTCAGCCAAGTAAGTGGATTTTAGGAAGCTAATATCAAATTCCTTTTAAATGCAAACAGTATTCTTAAAATTTGGTTCACTTGGAGGTTACTTGTACATCGGCATGCTTTCGTGAATGCTCTCCTTACAAAACTTTTAGAGGAATGAGTTTTGTACTTGAGAAAAAATATGGCCTGACAATAGGTTACTTGTACATCATCATACTTTCATGAATGCTCTCTTTACAAAACTTTTAGAGGAATGAGTTATGTACTTGAGAAAACATATGGCCTGACATATTGTCATGCAGTAAAAAAAATTAGGTGTAAAGGCAGGCTAATGCGTACAACATAACTAATATAAAATTAGTAAAACCATAAACAACATAATCAATGTCACTAAAATACATAGTATATAATCAGAATTCATGCAAAGGGAAAGTTGGTTAGAGACACTAACAATGTAGAGAGGCAATCTGTATGCAAGATCTACTTTGTATATTAAAGGCAATCAACATATCACTAATCTATTTATTGCAGCCTTCTTTGTGGACCAAAAGATCCATCCATTGTAGGAATGGCATTGGACAGTCCCTATAAAAAAATTTAGTTCATGATGGAAGTCGTTGATACCGCAAAAAACAACACCCTAAGTTTACTGTTTGTTCTATCTGCCTAGCTTCAGTAAAATAACAACACTTCTCATATACTTTATATAAACTGGGCTAAACTACATTCCGTTGATTTGTATAAATGTAAGCCTCCAGATCAAGGTAGCTATTAAGCACATGCAACATGTAATTCAAAAGAAGGCAACCCTTGACATAATGAGCCTCAATTGGTCACGGGTTAGAAATCTGCAACTCATCTACATTGTGAACTTGTCACCTCTTTAACAGATTTTCCTTGTTTGTTTCATCAAGTTTGCTAAGTTTTTAAACTAAAATTTAGCTGAAGATGGTCTCTCACAAATGAGCTTTGACTATTGTTGTCAACCAAGCAAGTGGATTTCAGGAAGCTAATTTCAAATTCCTTTTATATATTGTCATGTACTTTTGTTTACAGTTGTCCAATGTGAGTTGATTTCCTCTATACTTTCAAATAGCACCTGGAACATTCATTCGTCCTCCGTTTGGGAATAGAAAAAATGACTAATTATCAAACTTCATCACTCATATGACATTTTTAAATCTTATGCGGTATCAATGCTGCAAAAATTAATTTATCCTCTCTTAATCAAACATGAATATAAGTTACAGGCAAAGAAAGAGGACCTAACTCAACGGTAGTCGAATTATTGATGCAAACTTCACCGAACATAGATTCAGAGAGGAGGAAACCTTGCAATAAAAAGAAACATACATTCATAGAGGAACTCAAAAACATTAAAATTTTGTAAACCATAGACAGTGACCCAAAAAAACATACAACTGAAAGTGAAACTAACCAATAGGCAAGCTGGTGAGGGAATCTTCCAACCCATTATTGTTGAATGACACATCCGTGGGACTGTCTGCTTCAAGTGAAGCCTTTCTTTTGTTGGCATAAGCCAACCTTCATTTGGAGAGCATCCCCGCCTTCTCTTCCGTGGGAATTTTAGAATAAGACTTCCTTCTTTTAGTGGCTCGATCCATTTACTGTAAAATCATCAGCTACACTGGTCCAATGGGAATCAACGTGATTCAATCCAAGGGAACCAAAGCTTCAGGACTCAAATTTGACCCAACTACTCACCTTCAAGGAAATGAAGAATTAGATACCCTGGTCGAATTGAACAAAACAATATTTGAAATCCACCGGAAAGCATCAACAGAAGAAGTCGTCGGCCATGAAAATAGTTACCTGAATTCATATATATTAGAGAAGCAGAGGGTCACTGATTGAAGCGTCACATCGTAGTGAGGATTTTTTCCAGATATGCCAGAGTCTGATAAATTCCAAAATTTCAAGAAACAAAGTACAATTTGATTGGATTCTGATGAATCCCTTCTCTCTGCACAGAGGCGACAAAAAAATAACGGCAGTAAGCAAGCTTACTTTCATTGAGGCTTGGAGAATTCGGGATTTACAAAACACCCCTTGTAGAATAAAAAGTAATTGAGGAACTTAATAATATTTGCACATAAGTCCTTCGTCAACCAACCAACAATTGTCTTGCATTATAGTGCCAATATAAATTGAAGTTTCCTTATTCCTTTTTAAAATAGAAATTTCCTTATTCCTTACTCCTATGATATGTGGATATAGTTTTTTAGATATATATATATATATATATCAATATAACTCTACCTAATTGACTATCTAATTGAGTAAGTGTCAATATAACTCTCAGATAATTTTTAGTGCAAAAAAATACTAACTAGTTAATGAAAGTGTCAATATAATCCTAAGAGACTTTTTTCGGCTTTGATCGACATTGACCAGATAAATGACTAAAATATCCTTGAACCTAAAACTTATAAGTGTTGGGACAAATTTTCCTTCAGACCACCACATTCACCGCTAGGCCACCTCCAGGCCACCACCACCCAGACACCACCACCACCCCCTCCAGTCAACCCCAGCAAGCCACCACCACCAATCAACCAGCCTCACCATAGCCACCACCCCCACTCAACTAGCCCGCCCCGCCACCACACCGTCCAGCCCCACCACCACCACCACTACCTTACCCATCAAAACCCTACTGTTGTTCATTCCTCCAGCCTCCACCACCACCCTCTACCCCCTCCAGCAAGCCCCCTCCATCACTAGGGGTGGGTGTTAGTTCAGTTTTCAAATGTTTTGGTTTATTTAGTTCGGTTTAATCGAGTTGGCCTTTTACGAGCCTAAAATTGAAAACCAAAACATATTTGGTAAAATCAAATTCGGTTTATTCAAATTCAAATTTTTTATTTTTGGTTTAAATTTAAATGTATTTGAATAAAACAAGTTGAAAGAAAACTATAAATAAAGGTAAATCACAGACTAGCTATACGTACAATCATAATATGTGCATTCTTTTAAAACAAAATAAAAAGAACAAACATGACATTTCCTACCTAAACAACAAGAACATAAAAATTTGTCCGCTTTAAAAATAAAAAAATCCATTAAAATCGAAACAACACGAATCATAATCTGTGCATATTCAAAAACCAAATCATTCTATCAAATAGTTTTGAAAGGAATACGAAATAGAACTATTAGAAATTAAGATATACAATTAGGGTAAATTATTTTAAATTTTCTTGAGACGCCTCTTTATTTTCTCCATTTTAATTAAAATTCTCATTTTAAAGTATTAGTGTAAAATTAATATTTATTTATATTTTATTGGTATATATTTAGGCAAAGTATTGGGAAAGACGGTCTTTTCATATGCTTATGGAAATACGGGGTTTAATTATTATAATAAAAGGAAAAAAGGTCTTTGTTGCAATATTAAAATTTTATTATGCAACGTGTAGTGGTTATAAATTTTATAACCCGGTTCATACAACCCGAAAATTTTATATTAATTTCTTCTAATTTACACTTTAAACATTGGTCTTTCCATGACTTATGGAGAGACCGTCTTTCAAGAGACGGACTTATATATTTAATCTAGAGTTAAGAGCTAAAATGACCCTATGTTTTGGTAGAAAGTGCCAATTGAAAACCTGAAATTGACCAGAATTTAGTAAAATGATCATTATACCTCTAATTAAAAAATAAATTAAAAAACAAGTCCATTTTACCCCTTCTTCCTAATTCCCTTTTATATTCTTTTGAAACCCAAAGGCCCCAAACCCTTTTGTCTCCATTGTTCATTGCAACCATCTCTTTGACAATAATGCTTCTTGAAATATTTCCACCGGAGATAAGTTGTTGTGAGATATAATAGGGTTCAAACATCTGGAGATTCATTCCTGACCGCTAGCTCAAATTTAAAAATGGGTAGAATAAGGGTGAGAGTAGTCAAAGAGGTTGAGAAATGGGTGACAACGATGTAAAGAGGAAATTAGGGTGAAGAAGATGGAATTCTGGGCAGCGGCGGGGGAGATTATGTTGGAGAAGGTAGAATTTTGGTCTTCACTGACTGAAATAAATAATTTTGCCCGAGGAGGATTTGGGAGATAATGGTGGTGGTGGTGGTGTTAGGATTTAGAAAGGAGATGGTGTATCAGGAAATTATGTGGGGGCGGCTCTGGGCGGGTGGTGGTGGTGCTAGACGGGTGTGGTGAGGTGGTGAGGTAGCCAAACTCGAGATTCCGGTGAATTCCCGGATTTTGGCTACCGTTGTCACCTCGGTGGTAGTGGCAGCAAGGAGGCGGAGTAGTGGTGGCGGAGGTGGCGGAGGTGGCGAAGCAGTGGTGGTTATGGAGATGAAGAAGAATCCAGGGGTATTTTTGTCATTACATTTTTAGTTTTAAGAATAGGGGTATTTTAGTCTTTTAATGTTTTATCAATGCCGAAAAATGCCAAGTCAATGTCTGAATAGTGGGAAAATGTTATATCGGCACATTTAATGAAAAAATTAGGGTTAAAATTGCACTTTCAGATTTTACAGTGTTAGATTGACACTTTCAGAAAATAATATGTTGGTTTTGTATTTTACCCTTTAATCTATTTATATATTTTAATTCGGTTTTCGGGTTGTTTTCGATTTGTGTTTAGAAGCCAAAAACCAAACCATAAACCATATTCATAATTCGGTTAAATCGGTTTCAATATTTGAAAATTTGATTATTAAATTTGGATCGGTTTATTCAATATTCGAATAATCAGTTTTCAATTTGGTTTTCAGATTTTTTTTACCCACCCCTAGCCATTGCCCCTACCCTCCTCTAGTCGAGCGAACCGGTGGCTCGAACTAGATAAGACAGATTTCATCATCGGTCCATCCCAAATAACTAGTAATCAGATATTCGTCGACACAAAACCGAGGAGAGATTACGATTCTCAAAGACAAAACTACTACGATTACCGGCGAATCTTTATGCACCTCCGTTGGTGGTGCTCAATCTGCGATGAGGCTAAGATTTCACAGCCCGGCGAGCTAGGTGATGCCAGTGAGTAGTTGCGGTGCCATGGGGGTAGGGTTGTTTGGGGTAGGCTTTGGGTGGCATGGTGGTGGTGGAATTGGGAGCGAGGTGGAGTTAGGGCCGCAGATTCAAAGAAATAAATGGGGAGAAGGAATTGGCGAGAAGGAGATGTCAAAGAAGGATAAAGAAATGAAGAAGATACGGGTATAAATGTAATTACCATATTTATTTATTTATTTAAAAAAAATCGAGGGTAAAAATAGTATTTTTACCAAATTCCAACCTAAATCTTTCGGAATGGGTACGTTTGCACTTACACTAACTATCTGGGGTTATATTTGTACTTTCAATTATCAAAATGTTATATTAATACTTATATGAACTAGGTAAGATTATAAAAGCCCTTTTCTCTAGTTTTTTTTAAATGATATATGGATAGAGTAATAATACTCTTAGTGAAAATTTATAGTGAAACATCAAAGTTAAATATGTGGCACTAATGAAAAGAACTACACATTTCTTAAAAAGTGTAACTAAAAATGGATACATTAGTCAATTTTCAAATGCCACGTCATTCACTATAAAGTTTCACTATGAAATTTCACTTAGTCTCCCAATCGAAGCTTCGAGAAATTTTTCAAAAGAACAAAACTAATATTTTATTTATTGAGTTAAGTGCTAAAATGACCTAGCTTAAGGCTGAAAATGTCAATATAACCCTGCAATCTCAAAAAGTGTCAATCTAACCTTTGTCTCTGCTGACTTTTTAGTCAACTTTATGATGGTTGGATTCTATGGAAAAGACTATTTTCCCTTGAATTTATAAAGAAACAATAAATAAAAATATGAAAATTCCGCCTCTGCGGTTTGCTATCTTGGGCCGCTGCTGCATTTTCTTTGTTCCCTTGGCATCGGAATTTTCTTTCTTCCCCAATTTGTGACCACTCTGCTCGCGCAACTGTGTTTTCTTTCTTCCCCCAGCCGTTGTGTTTTCTTTCTTTCCCGATCAGTGACCACTCCACCCTTGCAAGAATCGTCTTCTTTCTGCCGCGCATCATCGACCTCTCACCGGAGGCGGAATCGCTGTCTCGGGATTTTCCTCATCGACCCCTCACTAAAGATGAATTTGGTGTCTAGACCGCTGTAAGCTAAGGTTCGGGGAAGAAGAAAGGAGCAACAGAGGTGGTGTGGCGAGCTAGGGTTCGGAGGTGGTGTGTCGAGCTAGGGTTCGGAGGTGGTGGGGCTAGGGAAGAAGAATGGAGCAACAACGATGGTGAAAGGGAGGAGATAGGAAGGAGGGTGACGATGGAGAGGGAGAGGGGTGAGGGTGGCAGAGGCTAGGGTTACCGTCAGCGGCTGTGGTGAGGGATGGAGAAGAAGAAGGCAGCAGTGGCAGTGGTGGGGAGGAAGGTGGCTGAGGGTTGTCGGTGGCGGGGGTGGTGAATCTGGCAGCGGCGGAGGCAGAGCACGACGACGGTGACGGAGCTTTGAAGAAGAAATATATGTTTTGAAGAAAAAAGATAAGGTTGTCAAAAGAGGTACTTTTGTCATTTCATTTTCTGGTCTTGCCTGAATTCATTTGGTCAGTGCCGAAATTAGGGATTTTGGTTATATCCGCACAAATTTTTTGAAACTTAGGGTTAGATTGACACTTACAATAATTAGTTAGGGTTAAATTGACACTTTCTGATATTGCATGGTTATATTAGCACTTTTAGCCTAAAGTTAGGGTTATAAATGTATTTATCTCTTATTTATTTTAAAACTGGGAAGCTGTATTTTATCAATTTACACTGTTATACACTAATGTTACTGCCTCCGTCCAAACTAAATTTGCACAAAACCTTTTTCCAGTCAAAGTTGTTGAACTTTGACTGCATATTTGAATAGATATATGAACAATAATATTATCGTATGAGATATGGTTAAATTCATTGTAACATGTAGTTTTTGAATACAAAGTTGCATAAATTTACAATCAAACATGTTTATGGGAGACAAGGAAAAAAAATTGTGCCGGTTTAATTGGGACAAAGAGAGTACTATTTCCAAATTTTGTAGAAGTAAGAAAAATAATCCATCCCTCCATAGCTAGAACCCGCCACCACCTCTTCACTCAAGCTCACCACCGCCACACCACCACACCACCACATCCCCATCCAAGCCTACCACCTCCCCGACCGCCACCACCTCCCTATTTAAGCCCACCCACCACCACATCCCCGTCTAATCTCATCATCTCCTTGATCGATCATGGCCTCCCGACTGGTCCCCCTTTCCACCACTACCGCCTACCACCACCAGTGAAACTCATCCCAAGAATGCCTTCATCTCGCAGAACTCCCACCATCACTGAGACTGCCTCTTTCGAATCACCACTTCCCACCATCTCTCACACCAATGCTCGGTCTTGCACCCGCGCCCGTTTACTTGTGACGGAGTCCAGTGTCTCACGCGCTCGTGCGCTATGCCTCTTCAGCGGACTCCGCCAGTTCCCCCTGGAATCGACAGTCTTCTCCGAACTTGTCAGACTCTGCTTATCCCCATTATATATTTTGGATAACTCACTAATATTTTTACGTAACTCCTAGTTTATACTTTCATTGTCTAGCACCGGTTGCTTTGGAAATTAATGATGTTGGTTTTTGTCAACATCGTAAAATATTATAAGAACTAACGCACCTATTTTCTCCGAGAATTTGCATTTCACAACATGGTGGTATACAACTTAATTTATGATAAATTTCAATTCTAAATTTTATTTATTACTATTGGTTGGCAACGCGCCCAATACAATCCCTATGCCTAGATATGCCACCCTCGAAAAACCTTCATCACTGCGCGCCACTTTCACCGTTGTTGTTGAGTTGATCACCACCATAACAGATGTCGTATTATTGTTACAAACAATATTATTTTATTTATTATAAAATTTTAAAAAAAATTAAAATATAAATATAAGATGTAAAGGACGGGTAATCCACAATAATAAGAAAAGATTAAAGTTCATTCATGCTTCTAAGTTTTGGCAAAGTATTGGGAAAGACAATAGACTTATGGAAAGACGGGGTTTAATTAGAATAATGAAAGGTAAAAGGTCTTTGTTGCAATATTAAAGTTTTATTATGCAACGTGTAATAGTTATAAATTTTATAACCCGGTT
>JAULKM010055811.1:0-12538 GCA_032355605.1 Rubia tinctorum
GAATATCTCCTGTCTCTGTGGACGATCCCGACTTGCCACTAGCTACTTAGTTGTAGTTAGTAAGCAATAAGGGCTTATAAATTTCATCTTTGAGAGGTACGGCGACGACCTCCCAATATATATATACTTTTTTTCTTTTCAAAATGCTCTTTAAAGGAGCTATTAGCTACATAGAAACAAATAAGAATCATAAGTGTTATCTAATCCCCTCACCCACACTTAAAGCTTTCATTGTTTTCAATACATATACACAATCATAGAACATATGTCAAGGGAAGGAAATTGGAAAGCACTGACAAAGAAAAATGATCACTAAAATCTACCTTTGGTGCCACAATCATGGAATTTAATGAACATACTACCATCTTCCCAATGAACTACCCCTAACCTC
Source organism: Rubia tinctorum (assembly GCA_032355605.1). Classification (NCBI taxonomy): domain Eukaryota; kingdom Viridiplantae; phylum Streptophyta; class Magnoliopsida; order Gentianales; family Rubiaceae; genus Rubia; species Rubia tinctorum. The sequence goes on from JAULKM010055811.1 coordinate 392, forward strand.
TAATAAAGCAAGTTCAATCACAACCACTATCATGCACTACAAATTGAATAAAGAATTGAGACAGATTGGAGGGTTACCTCTTGGATTTAGATATATGTGTTTCAAGGGTTTTGAGGGTAAGTGGGTTTGGGTTGTATTTTGGTAGTGGTAGGGAAGAAGTGGTGATTGTGATGTAGGAAGGTAAGTGAGCTTTACAAGTCGTATACGTCTACACGCCCCATGAATTTGGGTTTGGTTAATCTTCTTGTCCACCATTTTAAGAATCACAAACCATGTACGTCTATATGGTCCATGAGTTGGACTCCCTGTTTGCTAGCTTTCCTCCAAAAATCACATGCTTCCCACAAAATAAACATGCACACCAAGTGTAATAGTGATCCAAAACAAAAAGTAAAAATAAAAAAACACATAAAAAATAGTAAAAATCTACAACACAATGCAATGGGACATCTTTCCTCCCCCACATCTACAACACACATGCTCCTGAAGGAAGAAACGTGACTTGAAAGGAAAGGGAGATACACAAAATGATAGGAAATCAATATTTCCCAATGCATTATTCCCACCTCAATATCCCCAAATGTACCCCAACATTCAATTCAAGTTAAACCACTACAAATCCACGCTAAACATGTTGATACACAAAAAGAAAACTAGTGTGCGGTCCTAGATTGTGTATTTGGTGGTGTTTTTGGTGGTGCAGTGTAGCTGTGTCTGATGGTTTGGGGTAAGAATGGGAAGATAAAAGTGAAATTTCTCTCTTTGTTTTTTTCTTTTTTTTTTTCAAAGAAAAACAAACTAATCTAATTTTTCAAATCTCAGGTTACCTCCCGAGAAGCTCTGTATATTTAAGGTCATAGGCACGACCCTAATGTTATCCATATGGTGCGGGTTTGTACCCCACCACGAAAGGTAACCAAGAAAAGGAGAGGTGGAGTAACAATATTCCAAGAGGAAGATGTAGTAGAGGAGGAGTCAACCTTAGAGGAAGTAGGTGGTTTGGAAGGATAGCATATTCAATTGGCTTCTCTATGGTTTCCTCTAAGGGTTCCAAAAATGTGGTAGTTGGTTCTATAGGTGGAAGTTGGGGTGATAATATGTAATATGATGAATTAAGTATAATCACCCCTTCCTTAACATCTTCACTCTCAACAAACCACTCCTCATCCCCTCTAGATTCATGTACCAAAATCTCAACATCACTAGTGATGGTTCATTTTTTAAAATATTAGGTTTCTTACTGGCTCACCCTTTCAATCAAATCACTCACTTGCATTTCAACTTTCTCAATGATTGAGAAGAGTTGAGTTCCCAGATCTATAATGTCGCTATGCAATTGTGATTGGAGTAACTCACTACTCTTAGTCACATTAGCTATAGCTTGCAAATTTTTTCCATAATCCGATTTGGAACTAATCCTAGGGATTGGTTTTGGGCCAAAGCATAAGTTGGTGAATGCCAACTATCAAACCCAAAGTGTTGGTTTCTCGATGCATTTCCATACCATGGATTCGAGTTACCACTAAACCTCGAATTGGGAGAATCGTGGCATTGGTACCAATCTTCATCCCATCGACCTTGGGAACCAACAACTCCAACCTCTCTCTCATATTCTCTCATCCAAGGGCAAGACTTTGTACGGTGGTCGCAATGAAATATCCTACAAAATCTCACTCGTTGATCCTCTATTCTCCAAATTCTTTTCGACTAAAAGAAAAATAAAGTAAAGTCACAAAAATTGGAATCGTAGTGTAAGGGTCCTCGGTTTGCACCAAGAACTCAAGCAATACCTATTCCAAAAAATAAAAAAGCAAAAGAACAACACTAATTCTCAACTAACAAGCTATGAAGGTTAACTACTAGACTTTTAAACTAACATCCCTGGTAGCGGTGCGAAAATTTGACCCGCCCCTTCTCGAGGTTTCTAATAAATGACCTTTTCACAGGAGATCTACTAACTCGAGAGGGGGACGTGAGTCAAAGATGGAGAATTTTTTTATTGCTCCTGTTCCTACTAAACAACTACCAAGAATTGTAGATAGTGTCAAGTACCGGGGTCGTCCACAGAGATTTTAGGAATTCAGCAATCTACTAAACACAATCGTGGTTGGGTCGTTAATCCAACCACATGTTAGGAACAAACTGTGTTGAAAATAACCATTGGGGGGATTTTCAACTATCAACTAAAAGCATGCAATCAATGGAATAAACTATATAAAACATGGTTGATGTTATTTCAATCATTGATTTCATCAAGTACAAAAACTTAACCCTATTCTAGTGCTTATGTCACATGGTGTGGACAATGGTAAAAACTTCCCCCTATCAGTCACATAGAGGTGCGTGTATAAAATCTTCCACCAACCTCACCTCCATAACTAGGGGAGTGCAACAATGGCTATGCACATTGCGCAGGTCTGTTTCTCCCCCATGTGATTAAGTTCTGGGCGGAACACCACGAATAAACTACCCCTAGGCCTACAAAGGAAAAGAAAGTAGTGTCTTATCGATGGCTTCTAGGATCAACAAAAATATCCTAGTTTTCTACCTACTCAATCACTACCCGCAACCCTCTGGAGCTCTTTGGTCAGCTAACTAGATACATGGTCGATCGTGACGATTAACAACGGTAACTTTCGTGCACATACCCAGTTCCGAACAATATCACCCTAAGAGAATCTAGGTTTCCTTAAACGGGGAGTAACAACAATGCACCAACATGAAAGTAGACTTGATTGTGTGACAACAAAGTCTGACTTTCATGCAATTCATAAGAATATTGAGAACAAGCTAACATAATGACCACAAAACACATAGAAATTGGTAGATCTAGAAATCTAAAAAATAAACATCAACACATGTATACAAATATAGTCTTCAAACTAGATCCCTACTCCCTAAGCATTGAACCCAAGTATTTCATTGGATTTAACACTTTTGGGGAGAAGAAAGATAAAAAGATGGAAAGAAAGAAGCTAGAGAGAAGTGAGAGTGTTTTATCTCTTTAGCCAACTACTAAGATATAAGAATGAGTATAAACTTAAACCCTAGTAGACAAAGGTCCATCTATAGTAGTAGGGAATTGGGCATAAAAATAGGCCCAAAAAATGGCCAAAAACCTTAGCAGCTGCCAGGAATCGTGCAGGCGCTCGACACTGGACCTGGCATGAGCCATGCCACACATGCAAGTGCAGGGCGGTGGTCCTGGAATGGGCCATTCCGAATATGATGGGCACGCCCCACGTCACCTGGTGCAGGCAGCGGCCAGGTCTCTATTTTCTCACTTATAATCTGTACCATGTGTCGTTTCGCACGCCTCATCGGCTGGAACCTATTTTGATCTGTTCCTCTGTGTGGCCGTCATTCTCCACACCTCGTGGGCTGATCTTGGCATTTTTTACTTGAAACAACTTGGGATGTGTAAAACGCAATGTCCCATCTCCGTACTTGGCCAATTTTTGGGTGAAAGAAAGACAACCTCGTGCCGGATTTTGGCATGTCCCATGCCAGATTATACAGGCCATACCAAGGCCCCCTGACACGGGCTATACTAATTGGTGTGGGCCATGTCTGATCTTGGTCGGCCCTAAGTGTGTGCGGTCCGTGTCGGCCGTGGCTGGTTCGCATGGCTAACTTCTTCGCTACGCTACGGGTGAACCGTTAGTCCGTTTTGGAAGTTCTTGTAGTTTATTTTATAGTGCTCAAGAAGAAAAATCCAATGCAGACACTCATAATTTTTTATTATTCTCAAATTTTACCACGAACTCCGTGCAACCTCGAACAACGATCCCTCCATTTCTTCTTTGGCCTTCTTGAACTTTGAATCTGCCTCTCTTGGTACCAATTCCTTATACTACCACAATTTGAAGTTCATGGCCTTTGATCTACTACCATCCTTGTGAATGGCCTTCGATATCTTCTACCATTCTTGTGAATTACCTTCAAATATCTACTACCACCCTAGCGGATGGCCTTCCACCAAAACAAAATGAAAAAGCACTAACGGGAAACCTACTAATGAGATCAAGGAAGAAGATTTAGAACCCCATGAATGCAAAGTATCCATTAGTCTCAATTAGGTGTACAAAACACATGAATTAGACAAGAAACCCAAAAGTGTTCATCTAAACCCCTTGTCGTACAAACCTAACTAAAATTGGCAATTAACCAAGAGGTATAGATGGCCATTTGAGTTAGGTTTACACGAGAAAGGGATTAGACGGCCATTATTGGTTTTCTTGTATAAATCCTGGGTTAAAGCTAATGGACACTTTGTACTCACAGGCACCTAGATCTTCCTTTGTGACCTCATTAGTAGGTTTCTTGTGAGTAATTTTTCATCATCTTGTTTTAGAAGGCTACCTGTGATGGTAGTAGAAGATATTTGAAGGTCATTCGCAAGGATAGTAGAAGACATCGAAGGTCATTTGCGAGGATGGTAGTAGATTGAAGGCCACAGAATCCAAATAAAGGTAGTTGAAGGAATTGAGCCAGAGAAAGGTAGATTCGAAGGTCAAGAAGGCCAAGAAAGAAGTGAAGGAATTGTAGTTCGAGAGTTGCACGAAGTTCCGGGAATGATCCAACTATAATCAACCAAGAATAATCAAGCACTATAAAATTAACTACACGAATTCTCAAATTATATCACCGGTTCATCCGTAGTGGAGAAAAAAATTAGCCGACCAACTAGCCGATATGGTTCATGCACAAGATAAGAACCATCTGTGCAAGCCCGTGTAAAATGGCTTTCACGTCCCGTGTAAAGACCCTTGCATGGGCAGTGCACACTCCATTTTACACGGCCTGTGCAGTTCCAAGTCTCAAAAGTCAAGACCAGACCATTGGGTGTGAAAAATAGTATGGGTCGCGCTATTTTTTTGAACAAAATAACCTTCTACTAGACGGTTGCGCCAAATGCCACAGGACTAGTGAATCAGGAGTTCCATAGGATTAGTCCATACCTCGTGCAGGCTCGTGTGTCCTGCTTTACACAAGGCTACAAGATCCATTTCAGTCTGTGCGGCGTAAACCAGACGAGGTTGCATGGACCGTGCCACATCGCACATGCCATTTTACACGGACCAGCACGGGCCGTTCCATTCAGCACTTATCGTGCAAATTGCGGCTGCTAGGTTTTTTGGGCCTTTTTGAAGGCCCAAATCCAACTAATATACATATGAAACTTTCTCTACTACGATTTAAGTTTTTTCCCACTTTCTCTACTAGGGCTAGAGAGAGAAAATACTCTTCCTTTTACTTTCTTCTCTTCATTTTTCTTTTGCCCAAAAGTGTTGAATCCAATGAAATATTTGGGTTCAATTCTTAGTTAGTAGTTAATTAAATCAGGGATCATATTTTTATTCATGTAGTAATGTCTATTTTGTGAGATTTCTTAGATCTACCTATTTGTATATGTTTTGTGATTAATATGATGGCTTGGTCTTCATGTTCTTGTGATTTGCATGATTGTCACTCTTAGTTAGAACACACCAAAGTCTACTTTAATGTTGTTGCACTATTTATACCCTCGGGAAGGGAAACCTAGATGCGCTTCTGGTAACGATGGGTTCGGATACACGTGGGTATGTGCACGTAGGTTGTCATTGTTAACGTTACGATGGACCATGCACTAGTAAGGCGATGAGTTGTTCTGAAGGGTAGTGGGTAGAGATAGCTAAAGTAGAAATTTAGGGTAGCCTTGCAACCCTAGAGCCATCGATAAGGTGCTTCACCCCCTTTGCCTTTTTAGGCCTAGGGAGAAGCATTCGTAGTGTAGTGCCCGGGACGTAATCATACGTGGGAGACTCAGATCTGCACAGAAAGCAGGGACATTTTTGTACTTCCCTAATTATGAAGGTGGTGTCAATAGAAGATTAGATGTGCACCGTACGTGATAGGTATAGGAAAGTGTTGACCATTGACCACACCACGTGTTACAAACAGTAAAATAGGTTCATAGTTATTGTATGTGATGAACTTAAGGATCAAAATGACATTAATCATGTTACAAAAATATTCCCCAAGTGATACTTTATACAGTTTATACTCATGATCAATTGCATGCTAGTGGTTTTAGTAAACACCCTCCCTCCCCCGGTGCTTGTTTTGCCAACACTGATTATTCCTAACATGTGGTCGGATTGACAATCCGATCATGGTTGTGCGTAGTTGATTATTAGAATCCTAACATCTGTGCGGATGACCCCGGTATATGCCACTGTCTACTAATCTTTGTACTATAGTAGTTGGAACGGGAGAAACAATACAAACTCTCTATTTGATTGCATTCTTCTCTCAGTTCAATTAGTTATCAGATCTCCCATTGATTGATTAAGCAATGTTATTACCCGCATCTCATCGCTCATCGGAAGGCAAAAATGAACAACTAGAGTGACATTATGTCCCCGATTGCTATCTTTCCTGTCTGATTCCTGAGAGGTCGATGCAATGGCCAATGAAATTATCTACCAAATCAAGAAAAGCTCGCCCAGTACAGATAGAATAAAGTATCCCACAGTTTCTCTCAGTGTGGCCTAATCGTGGCAACCGATCACCACACAAAAAATCCTGGCCACATATCTCAGCGCTGGATGAACTATGTCGGCATTCTTGCTCTCTTTCCCCTGCGGTTGTCCTATGATGATGTGCAACAATGTGCGTACATCATAACCTGCATTAGGCTCATTGTACCCCTTCACCTGCTTGTAAAACTTCCACCTAAAAACCTAAGCCAGCTCCGAATGAGTCATGGAACATGCCTCATCCCCAATATGAAATCTCACAATCTTCCCTCTACACCTGTTGGTATCCCTCAAAACAGTAGACATAAACTTCAAGGTGCACCTAGTATAGGTGGGGGCCGATTCCTTAGTAAACTCCTTCAACCCAATCCTTCTCAGGAGCATCTAGATTGGTTTGTAGAGTTTGAGGTCCTTAAGGATCCTCTCATCTACAAACTTCGTCTCTTGGATGGGGTGCCCAAAAAGATGGTCCCATCACTCTTGATGCTCCTCGCAGATTGTAGTCAACCCCATGAAAGGTACATTATACTCCCCTCTAGGTCTGCGAGGCATGACGGAGAATATAGCACAAAAAATAACAGCACCAACAAAAAGAATAGTATAGCAATTCTTTATCAAATACTCCAACTCAAAAGAACTCTCCCAAAATAATCTAACAACCAGACTTAAAACCCCAAAATTAAAAGATCTTAAGCATGCAAATACCAAAAAATAATCACAAATCCAAAATTCCCCAAAGAGCAAATTCAGCCAAGTACCTCAAGTGGAGATTGGGGCTGAAATTTTGCTTGAGAAGTGTGTAAGACTCCTCTTAGACCAATTTGCAGCAATCTTCAACACCCAAAATGGACCAAAATCAAGTTTTTGGGATAAAACTCAAGTGATGGCCGAACTGGTTTTTTGAATTTCTGGGGAAAATCTTGTTTTTTTTGGAGATAATAATAAATGGTTCTTGTTGGGATTGTAAATACAAATATTTTGGTACCAATTTGAGGCAAATATGATAAGAATTGAAGAAGTTATTGGCAAAATTTGGTTTAGGAAGGAAAAGGAGATGAGGAATTTGGTTTTGAAGGGGAAAGAAAATAAGAAGATAAAGAACAATGGGCTAGGATGAGGGAATTATATAGAGTTAGGTTATTTTGTATTGGGTTCAGGCTGTGATGATCCTGAGGCAAGCCTCATGCTGACATGTGGCATCTCATGCTGACGCATGAAGCCTCGTGTTGGCTCGTGCCGACACACTCTCCTCCATGCCATGGCATATGCCATAGGCCTCGGGAAGAATCCTTAGCCTCGTGCTTATGTAGCCTGGCATAAGCCGTGCCGGCCTGCTCTAACACGAGGCTGACTAGGATTTTTTTCCTTCCAACTTTTGTCATAAAATCCCTGGATCCAAAAACACAAAAACCAAGAGTATAATTGCTCTAGACCAATTTTAATGACTAATAATCCCAAAAAACACCACCAAAAATAAAACACATTCCCAAAAATTCACAAGATTTTTTAAAAAAGCCACTAATATAAAATAGAAAGCATTGTTTCTTTACTGTCGTCCTCACGACTTATTATTTCACGCATTTCTGAAAACTAAGAAAAATGGTTTAATGGGTCACAAAATCACAATCCTTGACACCACCAACAAGTACGTCCTTGTGGATGTGTCTCCACATTACCTTCGGTTTGCCTTTCAACTTGGGAGAAACAAACCAAACACATCCATCTTTCTCAATTGTAGATACATTTTTGTTGAGTTTGGGAGTAGGAAGGGGCTCAAGAGTTATTAATTTCTTAACCCACTTCATTTTCCACTGCACGTTAGTGTTAGATAACGGAAGCAAAGAATCTTTAATCACACTACAAAAAACACGCTCATCAACAATTACATCATCACAAGGTTCATTAAAGCAATGTAGAACATGTAAGGTCTCTATATTAGGAAATATCTCATCATTATCAAGAATCTCATTTAGGCATTTAACATCATCAAGCATGCATGAGTTTTCATATTGAGCAAGTTCATCACCAAAGTTATACCTTCGCACATAAGATAGGGAATAAGTGAATCATGCTTAGATTTATAGATATCAAATCCCACCTTATCAATGTCATCCTCTATGGTAAGGGTTCCTAAATGAACATCTATCTTAGTCCTTGACGTTTGAATAAAAGGCCTCCCCAAAAAGATTGAGGGCGCACCACCATTGTGCACTACGTCAAGGACAGATAATCCTCCAAAAACACTAAATTTCCTACTCTAACCATTACTTCCTTAACCAAACCTTGAGATCTAGCTTGGGAGTTATCGGCTAATTGGACAATGACCCTAGTTTCCTTAAACTCACCTATATATAGGTTTTCATAAAGGCTATAAGGGATCACATTAATAAACGCTCCTAAGTCAATCATATCATTCTTCACCAATTTTCTGCCTAAGGAGATAGGAATTGAAAACATACAGGGGTCATCACATTTTTTAGGAAAGTTCCTATGATTAAGAGTAGCCACTCCCCCTATTTTAAAATTTCCTACCTTTCTAATCATTTTCGGGCTCACGCATCTCCTTCCCGCTCCTTAGCATCAATGTGCTCACATTTCTTGGATTGATTTTCAGTTAGGAAGGGAGCTTGTCAAACTCTTTGGCCTTAAGTCAGCTCACCGAGGTGGCAAGTTTCCTGACTTGGATTTCAAGATTTTTTATGCTTGAAAAAGCCCTAGTCCCGAGATCTTCAATCTCACGCCTTATGCGCTCCGCAAAAATATCTTGTTTCTGAGCCAAATGGGAAATAGCCTCCAAGATTTCGTCTCGGTTAGACTTGTAGAGTGAGGTGTTATTGTTGGAAGATCCTTTGCCCCTTGGATAAGGTTAAGGTGGAGCTTGTCCGCCTTGATTGTACCCTTGAACTCTATTATCCTCCTGCCAACGGAAGTTGTGGTGATCACGGTATCTAGGTTGAAGGTATTCACGCTGGGGTCTTGCGCGCCTTTCACATCATTGGTTCCCCTAGAACCCTTGTCATTGTAACCCTCTACTAAATGTTCTCCAATTTCCACCATTGAAGTCCAATGCCTTCACCTCTTCCAATTTTTCCACCATTTGTGGACAAGTGTCGGTTTATTGATCGAGACAATAAATGCCACAGACCTTGACATGTGAACTCTTTCCTTCATGAATTCCTTCATCATAGAAGCAAGCGCTTGGACTTGGTTTTCTAGCTTGGGAGATTGAGTCGGCTCATCCACTCTCTTCACTCGGGAGCTAGTGCCAAATTGCCTCATTTCATTGGCTATTTCTTCGAAGAACACCATCGCATCCTTCAGACTCTTGTTGGCGATCGAACCATTGCATGAGGCATTCATCATTCTCATGTCACCATCACACAGCCCCTCGAAGAAGTAGTATACAAAATCACCCTCCTTGAACAGATGATATGGATAGCTCACCAATGACCTCTTGAATATTTATACCCACAGACATGGAAGCTGGAAAGTATATTTCTCAAGGAATTTCCGCTTCATGTCTATCCAAGAGGTAATGCAACCTGGAGGAAGTTAGTATAATCAAGCCTTGGCCACATCCCGCATTATTAAGGGAAATGATTTCAAATTGTAATTTTCTTCTGAGACTCTCAACGGCTTCATGTTGTTGCAAACTAGATGAATTCTGTCAAGTGTTTGTTTTGATCTTCACCGACCATTCCATGGAAGTTGGCAGACACTGGATCATGACGCTCTTGAGCTCATATGTCACATTTGGTGGCAAGGGTGGGAAGACAATACATGGGGTTGATTCTCCAATTTTAGGAGCCATCAACTCCCTAAGTGTGCGACTATCTTTTGCTATTTCTACTCGTTCTTCAACAACAAAATATTATTCTTGTAGAATACCCATTCTAGCTCTCCTCCTCTTTTTTCTCCTACTACATGCGTACTCCGTTAAATAGTGTAAAGTTCCTAAGTTTGTGGCATGGGTATGTACCATAAACTAGGATCCAAACAATATCCAACTAGAAGAAACAGTAGCACAAGCATTAGAAGTACACGGATTCCTATCACAAAGGATTAACACAAAAATCAACAAAACATTAAATACTCAAACGGCGCCAAAATTTGACCCATTCCCTCCCAGCATTACTTAATAAATTATGGGTGATTCACTAATCTGGTCGAGAGGGAGTTGAGTGAGTCCAAGATTGAAATTTGTATTGTTGCTCCCATTCCTACTACCATGCTATCTATGGGGTAGATTGTGGCAAGATCAGTGTCTTCCACAAAGATGTTAGGAATCTAAAATTTAACTACATTCAACCTCAATCGAATTGTCAATCCAATCACGTGTCAGGATTAGCTACTATTGCTAAAACAAGATTTGGGGGGTGGGTTGGGGGTTTACTAAAACCTACTGGGATGAAAATCACAATATAATAAACTATATAAATTATTACTCGGGGAGTATTTCCGTAACATTATCGGTGTTCTTTTGGTCCTTGATTCCATCACATACAAGATATATAAACCTATTCTTATTTTATTGACATGTTGTATGGTCTATGGTCAACATTTCCCCATACCTGTCAAGTAGGGTGTGCATGTAATCTTCTATCGGCACCGCCTCCGTAATTGGGGGAGTGCAACAAAGGTCTTACCTGCTGTGCAAATCAAAATCTCCCCGTATAATTATGTCTCATGCACTACACCATGAATGCTTCTCCGTAGGCCTAAAAAAGCAAAGGGGGTGAAGCACATTATCGATGGCTCTAAGGTTGCGTAATGCTAACCCAAGATTTCTATTAATTCTAGATCTATTTGTAACCCTTCAAGTTGATTTTTCAACTAAGACTAGTGTATGGTTGATCATAACATTAACTTGGCAACCCACATGCACACACTCATACGGTCCCAGATTATCGTTACCTGAAGCACATCTAGGTTTCCTTCCCTAGGGGATATTAATAATTGTGCAAACATTAAAGTGGACTATGGTTTGTGCCAGTATTAGTGTGACAATCATGAAATTAATAAGAACATGAAGAACAAGCAACCATAATAATCATAAACACATAAAAATAGGTTGATCTAAGGAATCTCACAAAACAAATACCATATCACAAATACAAATACAAACCCAATGTTAATTAACTAATCCCTAAGCATTGAACAATAATATTTCATTGGATTCAATGCCTTTGGGCAAAAGAAAAATAAAGAGAAGATGAGAAAATATTTTCAGAAGAAGGAAGAAATCTTTTCTCTCTCTACCCTACTCTTAAGAATCTAAAATTAGCATAAAATAGTAGTATAGGTAATTGGGCCTTGATAAAGGCCCTAACTAGACGAAAAAACCCTAGCAGCCGCAGTTGGCACGACCAGTAGAAAATGGCACCGGCCATACTATCTGGTTTGCCTCATGCTAACATGGGCCGCATGTCATGGAAAGGGCTGTGCAGCCTCGTGCTGGTGCGACATGTTTTATCTGGCATGGGCCATGTTACCTTGTGCTAGCACGGGCCATCTGGTGGTGCCCCATTTTGAACTTCTGATTGTGCACCTGGGAGGTCGTCACCGTACCTCTCAAAAATACATTTATAAGCCCAATATGCTTACTAAATACAACTAAGTAGATAGT
>JAULKM010055821.1:0-12536 GCA_032355605.1 Rubia tinctorum
AATTCTAATAAGGACCTATACCAAACTAGAAAAGAAAATCTAATCTAATTACAATTTACATAATATTACAATTCCTTTATAAGAGTTCGTATTTGTTCAAACAATATACGGTTCTCTTTTCGGCAGATGATACAATCATATTCATAAAAACCACAACAAAACTACTAAGAATCACACACTGTTTGTGGTTCATTTCCATAGTGCGATATTTCTCGGGTCATGTCGGGTTTGGATAGATATTTCTCAAATTAGAATTAAGTTTCGGGTTAATTTCAGTTGTTTTGGGTTCTGGGACCAGGTCAGAGAATGAAAACATTTGCCACTGGGCCGGCCCGAACATACTCGTCAGAATACGAAAAACACTGCTTGAATTTAGAGTTAGTCGAAAATACGACCAATGCGCTACTAGACGAGCCCAAATTTACAATATAATATATTTTAACAAAAGAATTAGGGATAATGAGAATTGAACATTAAATCATCAAATTCTCAATTCATTGCCCAAACCACAAATTCAATACATTACAGTGGTGTTTTACTTCTTTCCTCTTTTTAAAAAACATCATTCCAAAATACTAGGAAAAATACCCGGCTACAATTACAATAAATAGAATTGACATCCAACCTAACTAAATTCTAGCAATAACCAAACTATTGCGAGGATATTCAAATTACATGTCAACCAAACTAATCGTCTGTACTATTACAGATCAAAGATCCAATAAAAACTTTAACATCGCACTCGATGATATTAACTTGCTTCACGCGAAAATCATGACAACTTGGCAAAGAGAGGCGTATCAGCATTAATATTACTATGCCAAATAGGGATCTCCAGCAGGTATAACACCACTTGTTCTTGATCCAAAAACACGATCTATATTGTCCAAAGTGTAAACAGCTTGAAAAACACATATCGAGAACACAACTCCTAATAGAGAAACACAAACGAAATCACGAACACACGATATGTAAAATTAGATCACACAAAATATATTGACGTGAACAATTAGATTAAATGATCAACATGGCCACATTAATCTAATTTATCAGGTCGAAGAACAATACTAACGTACAGAAACAAATCCATACTCATTCAATAACATAAAAATTAAAAGTATATCAATTGAAAAAACTAATATTTTCCCATTTCCTCATAATGATGGGGAGAAAAAGAAGATGGGAGAAAAAAACTTCAAAAGAAGGAAGAAGGGGCGTCGGTGGTTGTGTGTTTTACTTAATTTTTAATTGTATATATTAAAATCTAATTAACTACTATATATTTTTTGGCAAATTCTTGAGAAAGATGGTCTTTCCATAGATTTATGGAAAGACGGGTTTAATTAGAATAATAAAAGATAAAAGGTCTTTGTTGCAATATTAAAGTTTTATTATACAGCGTGTAACAGTTATAAATTTTATAACCTGGTTCATGCAACCCAAAATTTTTATCTTCATTTCTTCAAATTTATACTTTAAACCTTGGTCTTTCCATGACTTATGGAAAGACCGTCTTTCAAGAGACGCACTCATATTTTTTTTATATAAAATTGATTTCTTAATATAGATGAAATAAATATATCAATACATCATTGATAAATATATTTTATTCATTAAGCATGACAACATATATTTTTTATAAAATGTAATAATTGTAAGTTGAAATTGTTATGAAAATTTTAAGTTGGAATTGTAACATAAAGTTGATCGAAATTAATAAATTAAACAATGTAATAAATACTTCAATGTGATGTATTGATAAATGAATAAAATAAATTAAAATTTTAATCTTTCAATCTCTAGTTTACAATTTTTATTTTAATAAAAAAATTATTATAATATTTTTAAATAAAATAAAATATTTAGAATATATATATATATATATATATATATATTATTTGAGTCATTTAAATAATTATCTATCATGCAGTGCCAATAATCCATTAAACAAAAGATTAATAAGTACTAGGTTGTGTTATTGCACTGTGTGCAACTTAAACCCAGACTTACATCAACAAATATATCTGGTTAAACTAGTTTGATGCTAACTTGAACTTTATATACATATAAAACATGAGCTTAATTGGTAAAACACGAGCTATCTTGCATCGTTTTCTTTTCTGGACTCTAAGGTTGAGGCGATCTTGTAGAAGACTAAAGCATTTGGCATTTTGCTTGGAAAGGTGTATTCATTGATTCGTCACCTCGTCTTAAACTTGCTGAGTATAGCTATGGATCGAGGGGCTTCTTCTAGTTATCTGGGGAAAAATGGGTTTAGACATGGATTTAACTTGTAGCTGATGTGAATGTTCTAACGCAGATGGCTGGCTTTCTTTTTGTTTTCAAGTTTGTGCTTCAGATTATTATAATGACTTAAAAGTGTACTGTTTATTTACCAGTGAATGATGGTGTCTTTGAAGGAACTACACAGTCCCTTCATTTCATCAAACCAATAACATTGGAACTACAGAAGGCATGACATCCCTTTTTTTTCCCCAGAGAATCTGTACTCCTTGATGTGCAATAGTTTAATGCTACCATTCCAGCTTCACATTAGTCTCCTAACATAAATTCGTTCTACGAAACCCATTTTCGTTACCTCAACGAATCTAGTATATTGGAGAAAATTCTCTCCTCAGAGTGATATCTACCAAGAAAAAAAGTAGTATGTACACAACTACTCAAGACAGACAAATCGATATTTGGATTGCAAAGCCACCAGAGAACATTGGAAACTGAAGAAATTAAGAGAATGAGAACTGACACCCGTGACCAAAGATATGGAGGAAGAATACAACTCCTATTTTTAGGCTAAACAGTCAAAATTCTGTTCGGCGTCAACAACAAGAAGGTACAACTCCCATAAAGCCTCAAAAGTGATCGCGCCATCCAAAATGAGATGTTATAATAAGACAGATAGCAATATACTCCAACCACACCATATACTTGGCTGGAATCTATAACCAGTATGAATTACAATTCTAATATCCAAGTCTTAAATTTCAATTGCGGAATTGCCCACTGAAATGCTTTCAAGTTTAAAAACTTAGTTGTCTTTGAAGCAAAAATAAGGCATTTCATTCTTGTAGGCACGTAGAGTACACACAAAGATAATTCCTTAGTTTCCTTCACGAACTAACATGGAAAAAATAGTTCAGACAAAATGTCGAACACTTAGAGTGCAAGACAGAGTTAACGCAATTCCAACTCAAAAATTTCCCCTAAAGTTAGGCGACATTTAAACATAGGCTTCAACGGTAGAATTTGTTGGATTTTTCACGAATAATTGGAAATAAGGGAAATCGAACAATGGGAACAAAAATTTTGTAATCACGAGTAAGAAGAAGAATCGTGGAAAACAAGTGGAATTAATCATGTACCGGTATTAATAGGAATAATTACATGAAGGAAAAGTTGAGAAATTGAGCACGAAAGCAGCAGTGAATGGTGTTAATAGGAGGGGAAGTGGGTGCAGCTGCCAAAACAATCCTCACGGTACATGTAGGTGTCTGAGCGCTGGAATACCAGAAAATAAGCCATGTTTCCGAGGGTTACAAGAGGATGACACACCATGCCTTTCGGTGAGGCGGCGGTCTTGGTCATCAAAATCAAGCTGGAGAGGAAAGATATGAAGCGGCAGCCGGTAGTGGTAATTCAATGGATAAAAGAGCAGAGGATACACCTGTCTGAGCATAGAGGATACATGTTAAGTTGGTAACCGGCTACCTGCCTAAAACAGGCCGAGTTAATCTTTTGCACATTTTATTCTATAGTAGATTCAGTTTCTAGGAGGGCATGGATGACAAATGCATTATTGAAGTAGCTAGTTTCAACTTTAAAAATGATTTATAATGGCAACCAACTAGTACAACTGTACATATGTGCATACATGGAACGACAGTATAAAAATGTTTTGTACTCCACACTCAAATGGAAAGTTGATGAAGAAGTCAATGGACTCACCCGGTTTCTGTCTACGTGTGTTACTCAACATATGTCAACTCTATGTTAGCAAATGTACCAAATAAAGATATATATTACTCCATCGTCCCACTAAAACTTGCTTATTTACTTTTTCAAAATTAAATTTTATAAAACTTTAACCCTAAATTTCAATTAATATATATTATATATATAGTAAAAATATCATGTGAAACTTTGTGTAGTTAGAAATATTGACAATCAAACATGGTCATTGAATTAGTGGGAACGGAGGGAGTATGTGGTATGTAAAGTAGAAAACGGGGTCTCAACCAGAGCCTCAAAATGAAGGTAAGCCTCTACAAAATTAGACTTGCAAAGCAGGAGATATAACTAGGTAAACTGAGAAAAAATCATCAACAAAAATTACATAATCAAACCTAGCACGAGAGACAACAGGAGAGGATCCCCAAAAATTACAGTGAACTAAATCAATATTGCATGGTATGTGTTTTATATTATCACTATAAGAAAGACACTTGTCTTTAGCCATCTCACAAGAAGGTCACAACTATGGTTTAGACAGCAAACTAGTAACAAATAAACAACCAACCTGCTTAAAGAAGAAATAACATAGTGGGGAACATTCCTTAAACGACTATGCCAGATCTCGAATGAAACCGTGGCTTTATTTGATTGAACAAAATAAACTAAAACATCACACCATAATCTAAAATATAGAGACTCATCTCACTGTGTTCTCGGCTCATGAGTTCCTTGGTAACATTGTTCTTAATAGTGAAATAATGACCATCAATACAAATAATAACATTCAAATATGGGTTAGTTTGCTAATAGACATCAAGTTCTTGGTAGTATCAGGAACAACCAATATATCATATAAAGTAAGGGAATCGGAAAGTCGAGAATCACTACCATGAGAAATATTCAGAAAAGAGCCGTTATCAAAATAAACACGAAGATTAGTGTGATATGGAGCGATACTATCCAGATTGAAAGAATCAGAAGTCATATGATTGGTAGCTCCAGAATCCATGTACCAATCAGGAACAACACAAACATGTTTTTGAGGTTGCTGCGGACCAGTGTGATAAGTATCTGCAAAATTAATAATGTCATCGGGATACGTGAGAGAGCTTCCAGCAATTTAAAGCTAAGTGACTGGGTTGTTGCACCACTGACACTAGGTGCCAGCCGCCTGGGAGGAGGACACGCCGCAGCCATGGCGGCACCAACTATAGTTGTCGCAAGTGGGTTGATCGTTGTTGTGGTGAGGGGCCTGGTCAGAAGACTATTGTGAAGCATTGAAGGCGGCATTGGGTAGCCCTGACAAAGGAAAAGCATGAGTTTTCATAGAACATTCAAACATATCAGACTTAGACACCACTTTATACAGATTGGGGAAGGATCAATAGACATCTGAGCAGCAACAAACTCAGAGAAGGAGGTACTCGTGCATCGCCAAAATAAAAGTATAATCTTATCTACGGGAATTGACTAGCTGATACCTTGAAGGTCATCCAGCAGATTTTTGAAAGGATAATAATATTCATGTTAGGACAGATTATCCCGACATAACTTCATCAAAAAGCTGAGTACAAGAACTATTCTTATACGCAACAAAGAGGGCCTTCCAAACCTGAGCCAAGGTCTGAGAACCTATAACAACAGACATGATGACAGTGGTGAGAAATGAGAACAACAAACTTTGGATCTGCTTATCCGTCTTAATCTAGGAAGAACAGTCGTCGGACAGTGCCAGGGGAGTCGATGACTTCTTGGATTGATCAGAAGCAAAGGAGAATGAAAGAGGATCAGGACAAGGTTTAGATCCATCAACAAATCCAAGCAAATCACACTACTTCATGAGAGAAGCAACTTGCGTGCGCCAAATCATGTAATTGGTTCCATCAATCTTAATGGAGATAAAGTTGATCAGTAACTGAAACTGAAAAGATGCCATGAGAAATAGCAACAAAAAGCCACGACAGAGAAGCAGGGAGACCGATCAGACCAATTACACAGTAAGCTTGTGATTGGCAATCGACGATCGACCTCAGAAGACTTCAAAAAATGATGGATGTGCAACGAGGAGAGGCTTTGATCGGTGATATGCGCCAACGAGCAATCGATGGCAATGGTTGGTGACCGGAAGGCGGCGGCGAGCGGTGGAGATCACTGGCGGTCGAAGGATACAAGGACAGATTAGATGTAATTTTTTGAAAAAAAAAATTAGTATCAGCTAAATAAAATGGGTTGCGTTTTTATTTTATTTAGCTAAATATAATTTAACATCAGCCCCACAAAAATTAAAAAGTTTTAAGAAAATCAAATTATGCTAAAATATCAATTAATCCTTTAGCAAATGAAAAGACTAAAAAGCTCTTATAAGAAGTTAAATTCATCTAGGATAATGAAATAAATGGTTAAAGTGATCAATTTACATATTTAGAAAGTGATGATCGAAATTATGAATAAAATAGTTTGACCATCAAAACATATATGAGTTCGTCTCTTGAAAAATGGTCTTTTCATAAGTCATGAAAAGACCAAGGTTTGAAGTATAAAATAGAAGAAATGAAGATAAAATTTCCGGGTTGCATGAACCGGGTTATAAAATTTATTACTACACGTTGCATAATAAAACTTTAATATTGCAACAAAAACCTTTTATTTTTTATTATTATAATTAAACCAGTCTTTCCATAAGGTTATGGAAATACCTTCTTTCACAAAACTTTGCCAACATATATAAAAATAATAATTTATCCTCAGGGTAAGTATCACGAAAAGTATTTACAATAAGTAATGTGTAGCTGAATGTGAATGTTAGAGTAAATTAGAAACCTGATTTAGTCTATCAGTGATATATATATATATATATATATATATATATATGTAAAGTATATGATTTCGTGAAAGACTGTATTCCATAAGTCATGAAAAAATCAAATTTTAAAATGTGAATTAAAAGAAATGAAGATAAAAATTTTGGGTTGCATTTATCCGGTTATAAACTTTATAAATATTACACGTTACATGATAAAAATTTTAATATTGCAATTAAGGCTTTTTAACTTTTATTATTCTAATTAAACTCTGTCTTTCCATACAGATACGAAATGACGGTTTTTTCCAAAATTTTGCCGAAGCATAATATTTTACTTTTTAAAAATTATTTATTATGAACAAATACAGTATATAAATGGAAAAATACATAAACTATACATAAATTAAAGATATGCCAACAGTTAGAAGAACTCTCTTACCTTCATGGGTGTGTTTGGAAGAGTTATATCGGACTTTTTTTGAATTATTTTAAAAGGAGGGGAGACCAAAATTTGATTTTTTTTTTCCTAAAATAGCTTATACTTCTTAAATAAGTATCTTTTTACCAGTTTACCAAACATTAAAAAGGTGTTTATCTTACAAACAAAACACTTATAAGTATTATCAAACACAACCTATATACCTTCATAATGAGTCCTCAAAAAGTTGGCTTCAAAATAATCACGAATTAATTTGATTAGTTGGGGTTAGTAGAATTTAATTTATGTGACGTGTATGATGTTTATATTCGTGCTTTGTGCCGTAGGGCTCATATCCTCGATCTCACAAGGATAGTCTACTCTACTTTTTAATCATCAAAAAGCTTATTGAGTAATTTTCTATTTTTGTAATTAACAATTTTAGAAATCTTAAACTATATGGTATAAATAATATAATAAAATTTACATAAATTATTTTTACACACATTTATATATTAATAGAATTTTATGATAAGATTAACATCGATAAATAAATCTCAAACTGATTTATAATAAAGATATGAATCACTGGGAAGAGGGAGAGAGAAATATACTAGCACTTTGCTCACAAAATATTGTAATTATAGAGCAAACACACCAAAGTTAACCTCCAACAATCTTAAAACATGATACCTTGTACTCCCTCCTTCCATTTTCATTTGTATTTTTTTCCTTTTAAGGACGTCACATTTAAATTTGCACACTAGTTACTTTAGGGAAAATTCAGTAACACAAAAAAATTCATTACCCCGAAAACTCTTAATTTTTACCCTTACTCCATGAAAATAAAACCTTTTTTTCTCTCAATCCATCTCTTCCAGACTCTGTTTTGTGACATACCAACCACCAATCTATTTAATTGTTGCATCTTCGTCGCGTCTCTTTCTGTTGATTTTGATTTCTCCACGACTCTGCTTCTCCTTTTTCGTCGCATCTCCTCCATCCACCCATCCTTGTCGTTGCTCCTTCATCACCATTCCTCTCTATTGAATTTGATTTCTGTTGATTTCAATATAGTTGTTTATTTCTCACATCTCTGTCGCATTTCCTCCATCACTATCTCCTTTCTGTCGCATTTCCTCCATCACTATCTCCTCTCTGTCACATGTTAGATATCACCATCTCATCTCCTCCATCAAAATATTACCTCTATGTTGATTTCGATTTGATTTTAGTTGTTGATTTTCAATTTTAATTGTTGAATTCGATTAGGTTTTGTTAATTTGATTTGGGTAGAATTTTGAAATTAAAATGGAATTTTGGATAGATGGTTTTGATTACTGAATTCGATTCGGAATTGAGGTTTTTGATTTTTGAATTCGATTTGGGTGAAATTGGTGCAGTGGTTATTGTGGTTGTATACGTGGTGCAAGTGGTGGCGGCTAATGCAATGGTGATGCGGCGGATGCAGTGCTGATAGCGGGTGATAGATGAAGGGCAATATTGTCATCTTATATGGTCAGAAAATTTTACTTCCTCTCCCTCTCTTTGTAAATAGAATGGGGGGATAGGGGTGGGAAAAATTGAAAATCGAATCGAAAGATCAAGTAGTCCAAATTTGAGTAACCCAAACCAAATTTAAAATGCAGTTTTCAAATTATTGAATTAAGTAAACTGAATTTTGAACATGATTTTTTATTTGGGTAAAACTCAATCTGAAATTCGCCTCGAATACCGAATTGCAAATAAATAAATAAAATATATATTAAAAATATAATTTTAATAGGTTTAGTTGAATGGAGAATTTTAATTATAATTTCTTAACTTGACCCATTTCCTGAGCCCAAATAAAAGCTCTCCCAAAACACTTCAAACCCTGATCATATAAAAGGTTGTACATTAATACTTCAAAACACAACCTCATTTTTTCAGAAACCCTCACGCCATTATTTTTCCCTTAACCCTTATTTTCTTCTTTCTCACAAACGCAACCTCTACTTTGAAACCACATGCTACCATTGCTAAATTTGAAACCAACGAGTCTACCATACGATCATTTACTCATTATTTTTCCAATCACCTCACCATTGAACCATACCACCACTTTACCATCTCTGCATCACCACATACTCACTATTGACGTTACCACCACTAGATCTCTCCTCATGCCACCACCGCTCCACCACAGTTCTCAATGCTCCACCACTTTCTCAGCGCTCCACCATATCTCGCCAATCCATCACCCCTCGCTGCTTCGCTGCGCATCATCATCACTGCCTCTCTACCAATACCCACGTTCCTTCCCTTCGCCACCACCACTCTCTTTGCTCTCCAATGTGATTATTCAACTTGTAGTGTCTTGATATGTAAGACTAGGTTATAGTATAGGTTTCAAAAGTTAAATTTCGTTGTGACGTTAACATTTTAATGATGTGATATGATTGATGTCAGTTAGATTTTGACCTGCAAAATTTTCACTAGTTTAATTTTTTCATGCAAGTACAATCCAGTCTTTGTTTAAATACAGTTCTTTTTTTTTTACAACATACGGTTCATTTTTTATCTTTAACACAAATTTATAGTAGGACGGTATTATCAAGACTTTGTTTTTTCTTGAATACATCATCCATCTTTCAATTACATTATATATTATTTCTCTCAATTTTTTACATATGCTTTTTATTATTTATAGTTTTGGTTAGACAATATAATAAATAAATACAAAAAATAGCATTTAAATATATAAATCTAACAAGATTTCAGGTGTTAGTTTTTTATGCTTGAATAAAGTTTAATGGTCGGAATTATCAAAAGTTGACATGCATTTATAAATTTGGTTTAAACTAGTAGAAAAATTATACAACAAAAAACCAAGGTATTTTGGCATGTTGGAAGAAAATATCAATAGTAACAAGAGTCCACGTTACAATACTAGAATACAGAGCAGAACAATTAGATAGTATCCTCATTCGGTGGGTGTTTCCACTAGTTATCATCTGCAGACTGCACGCATCCAGTACCGCAAAATCAAGGCAAACGGAAAGGAACAAAATTAGAAACTGGAAGGTGGAAGATGATAAAGTGGATACATTAGCCTAATAGAGGTAATCATTAGGGAGTTCGTGTATATGAATTAATAGACTAGGTATATTATAATCCTTCCTCCATCCCACATAAAATTACATATTTATTTTTGAAAAATTCTATAGGAGAATTGATGTGACGAGAAATAATTGTGAAAAGTATGGATATTTTGATAAAACTGTGGGTTCCCGTGTTGGAGTTGTTAAAGTTGAAGAGGACGTAGCCAGGAATTAACAGCATATTATTTTCCATTTTCGATAATTTTTAAACTGTCATTTTAATTGGGACAAACAAAAATTGAAAACATGTCATTTTTCGTTGAACAGATGGAGTAATATTATCAGGGTGGTTTTTCTTTTAAAATTAATTGATAGTTTTTTTTATAAAAACTTATGTATTTTATTTACTAAATATTTAATCCATTCACTTTTAATCTAAGATAGATGATATACCGTCCAAGATGTGGGGTGTTTATGTACATTACATTTGAACAAAATAATAGGGTTTAAAATTGAACTAGTTCTAATACTATGATAGAATCGTGTGATTCTATTATAAAATTAATTGGTATCATGAAATAATACAATTGAATCAAACTAAATAATAATAATATAATGAAATGAAATTTTAACTCATTAAACTAAAGTGCTAATTATTAGATTGAAATATAACTGAATTGAAATGATAATGCGATCATCCTTAATCTGTTAATCTCATTTAATACATAAATCAAAGTGTTGATACTCCCCATCAAAGGTAAGCGGGAAAAAATAATAAAATCATTGTAAAATGATGCACTCCAGAAGAATGTTTCTTTCTATATTTTGGGAGATTAAATAAAAAGATGGTCAAAAGCTGGTTCAACCACATACGCTTAGAATATCACGGAAAATCAGATACTAAGTTACCTGTGGAATGGCTCAAAACCCCTACAAATAAGCATTAGGCAGCACCTTTTCAATTAATTAAAGTCTAAATAAAATATTAGGAGAATTAATTTTATCGTCTCTATGCATGGAAAGAAAGTTAGGCCTGCAAATATTAGATTAATGTTAACATGTACCAATTAATAGTTTTATCAAACTTGGTTAAGCACGATAAATAGATTCCTACTAGTAGACCTTCATCGTGCCTTTTTCTAGAGCATGCAAGCCGGCATAGACAAAGATTGTGTTCGTCTTACTTTCTCCGTTTGATGATTGATTCATAATTATTTATTTTCCTTTTTGTGAGATTATTAAAAGTCGAAGAAAATTAGCCTAGAAAGAGCAACCTGTTTCTCCTCTCTGTTTTGTGTCTGTGCCTCTCATTCTTTTGGTGGCACTGTAGCAGAAGATTAATGGAGAGTCATCAACAAGTTGGTGCAGAAGTGAGAAGGCTTAATGTCATTTATTTCCTCAGTCGAAACGGTCGCATTGAACACCCTCACCTCATCCGGGTTCACCAGCTATCCAGAAACGGTGTGCATTTGCGAGGTAAAATTCTCCTGTTAATTTTGTGACACGTCTGGAATCGCCTTATGATAATGCCGTTAATTCCTCGATTTAATCCTGCAAGAAAGAGTCCATTTTCCGATGATAAAGTTAGAACATTTTCTTGTGTGTAGTGAATGGTGAATGAATCATGAATGAATTGTGTCTTGTTTATACATGGGCGCCCTTATGTAGGTATGGTTAGGTTTTTTGTCTAGTGAATAGTGAATGTTGTTTACGGGTGTCTTCTTGTTTATAAATGGCAGCCCTATCAAGGTAGGGTTGTAGTTCTGTTTTCTTGAGGAACAAGTGCTAAGGGATAGGTCCAATGTGTATTAACCAAAGGACCAAACACTTTGGGCCAGCCCATCATCTGTCGATTGGCCCACCATCAACGTGTTCATATGACACACATTAATTAATTAATACATTAATACATGTCTATCTTTATGTTTGAACGCATTATGTATAACTGTTATCTGAAATCCGTAATCTTATGCGCATATCAATTAATGTGTAATGCATCGTTGTAATCCGTAATCTTATGCGCAAAATGCATAACTATGTGTGTGCTTTGCTGTATAAATAGGATGTGCGATACCATTTTACCTCATCGAATTCAATCGCCTCTTTTTAGTTCATTGTAGAGTCTGTTGTTTTGGGTTCTTTCCCTAGAATTGTAAACTATATATTTGAGGGTTAAGTTTGTGATGAATTGATTGATTTGAGTTTGATTTTTGGTGGAAAATGGATTAGATGTTAAGAGATGGTTGTCGGAGTTACGGGGAAA
>JAULKM010055832.1:0-12536 GCA_032355605.1 Rubia tinctorum
TTGCTGGCCTCCTCCAGCTCCACTGCTCCAGCTTCTCCGGCCGTGTCTTCCGGCGACCACCGCTGCCCGTCCGACCGTCGTCCCGGTCCGCCACGCCGCCACCCCTTGCCAGAGGTCCTGGTTCCGCCACTGGGTGGTATATCTCTAATTCTCCACAGACAAAAACCTCTATTATACCCTAAACACAAAATGACAAGTTGAATCATACAGTCATTAAAGGATTAACAAGTTTAATTTGCACCTATTATGGTGGGAGGTTCGGCAAACCTCTACCTGTTTATTAATAAATAAAAAAATTTAAGTACAAATTGAGGGTGACTTAATACCTGACCTCATTCGGATACAGTAGCTCCCCTAGAAGTTTATAAAGTCCAATGAACTACGTGAAAAGAAAATACATCAATATGTTCTTAAAACACGATTACAAGTTCAAACATCGAGCTTAAGAATGATCATGCTGTGCAATATCAACAAACCTTTCGGATATTCATTTTTCTTTTTAAAAAATTCAACAGAACCGGGAAAACTTTTAAATACTTTGGGAAAAATAAACCCTTATAATAAAATAGAAAAAGTGCAACGTGGACGAATGGTGCGCGTCCATTTCGAGTGAGCGGATTATATTCGAACTTTTCATTTCTTCTTCTATTAAATGAGCTTATTAAGACATAATTGTAAATTAACTCTTTATTATTTACGCTGTGTATGAGTTGTAGTAGGTGATAATAATGATCCACTATAATTTATAAGGGCCCGGTTGTTGATAATGACTGAATCTAATCGAAATGAGGGACTTCATTGATTCTGTTCACTTTTAATTCTCTTTCATTTTCTCTGTTAAACATGAAGTGTGAAATATAATACTAGAGGGAAGTTCGGATGATTGGATGACATGTCAAGGTGTGTTTGATGGAAATATTTTTATAAGTAAATAAATTGACCCTTTTATGAAAAAATGGAGGAGTCAATTTATTATTTAAAAAATGCCTCGTAATCTTAAAACAAAAAGCTTTTAGGTTATGTCCAGTTGAACTTATTTATGCTGATTAATTTGTGTTGGATTTAATTCATTGGATATCAATTTAATTTATCTTTACTGAATTTAATTTATCCATGCTGTGCTTAACCCACTTTCATAAAATAAAAATAAGTAGGGATGAACTCATATAATAAAATCAATCGGTACTATGTAGATGTGACCCATTGATATGAATTTTCTTGTGAAAACTCTAAATTGTGGACTTTAAATTTTTGACCGAATGAAGATATCTGCAAACCTTCACTAGATCGCACGAATTGATCATGACTAGCCATCGGGATTGCTCTTAACTCAAAATTTGCTCACTAACTAGCCCGCAAGATTAGTTCACAAATGGTATTGATACTTAATTAACCTGCATGATTAAGCAACAATGAAAACGCTCGCAAGCAAAGAGTATAAACTTAAAATTCTGAATATTTGATTGATAAAAGTGTATTAAAAATGTCAACCAAGTCCCTTATTTATAGGACTGAAATAGGCCAAATCCTAATTCTAATCATAACAGAATTTGGTCATTTTTGTCAGAATCTGAATAGACTTATTGTAGATTGAAGAAGATAAAACTATATCTAACTACAATACCTAAAATATGCTGAATCGTGGCCGAATTCTTCCAAGATAATCCTTGGATGAATGTTGTCTTATCTAATCTTACCAAATCTAATTCTAATCAAATCAGAACTGAATATTCCAAACCCTAATGAACTGATTTCGAGATTAAACCCTTCAAAAGCCCACATGGCCGAATTTTAATCCCGAATTTCAAAATGAAATAATTTACAAAAATTTACAATGATCACACTACCTCATTAAAATCCCCAGTGGGAAAACGAGTGTAGTGTTCTTCATGATGCCTTCACTTTCCCAACACTCTTGAACAATTAATCCAAAAAAACTTGTCGATGTTAATTTATTCTTCATATTTTCATCATGAAGTTGATCCATCAAAGCATTTAAAGTCGCATCTCTAAGCTTTGTTTTCCCCTAGTCATAGGACCTTGCATGTCACTTAGAAGATCTCGAACATATCCTTTAAATGTTTGATCAAGCTTAGGAATGTCATCATCTGTGGTGGTAGTAGTCTTGCCAATTGCACCACCCATGATTTTATATACTGTGTTATAACTCTATCAACCATTAATGCGGGACTCTAACACACCTCCCAAGTGCAACGGTATTAATCATCCCAGAAACGTGGCTAGAAAGTGGTCACGAGCCAACCTTGGACTATGATACCATATTACATGGGCTCTTATCATAAATCCATCAATGTGGGGTACTATCATAGAATAATGGGTACTATGTAGGGGTGACTCATGATCTTATATAGTGAGTTATAACTCTGTCAACCATCAATGTGAGACTCTAACACGCCCCCTCGCGTATAGCGGTATTAATCATCGCGCACATGTGGCTAGAAAGGGGTTGCGTGCCAATCTTGGGCTTCGATACCATATTAGAATCATGTGCACCTATCATAAAACCAATTAGTACTATTTATGGGTGACCCGTGATCTTATATTGAGTTATAACTCCATCAACCATCAACGTGGGACTCTAACAAGCCCCCTCACGTGCAACGATATTAATCATTACGCAAACGTGGCTAGAAAAAGGGTCACGGGCCAACCTTGGACTATGATACCATATTAGAATCATAGGCTCCAATAATAAAATCAATTGGTACTATGTAGGGTTGACCCATGATCTTATATATTGAGTTATAACTTTATCAACCATCAATGTGAGAGTCTAACACGCCCCTCACGTACACTAATATTAATGATCGTGCAAATGTGGCTAGAAATGGGTCACGAGCCAACTTTGGACTCTAATACCATATTAGAATCACATACTCCTATCATAAAATCAATTGGTACTATTTAGTCGTGAACCATGATTTTATATATTGGTTTATAACTCTGTCAACCATCTATGTGAGACTCTAACATGCCCCCTCACGTGCAGCGATATAACTCATCGTGGAAACGTGACAAGAAAGGGTTACGAGCAAACCTTGGGCTCTGATATCATCTTATGATCATGGACTCCTATCATGCAATCAATTGGTACTATTTTGGGGTGACCCACAATCTTATATATTGAGTTATAACTCTGTCAACAATCTATGGGGGACTCTAACACGCCCCCTCACGTGCAGTGGTATTAATCATGGTGGAAACGTAGCTTGAAAGGGGTCACGAGCAAACCTTGGGGCTCTGACACCATATTAGAATCATGGGATCCTATCATAAAATCAATTGGTACAATTTAGAGGTGACTCGTGATCTTATATGTTGAGTTATAACTTTGTTAACCATAAATGTGGTACTCAAACAAGTCCCCTCACGTGCAACGTTATTAATGTGGCTAGAAAGAGGTCACGAGCCAACCTTGAGCTCTGATACAATATTAGAATCATAGGCTCCTATCATATAACCAATTGGTACTATGTAAGGGTTGACCGATGATCTTATATATTGAGTTATAACTCTATCAACCATCAATGTGGGAATCTAACATGCCCCCTCATGTGCAGCGACATTAATAATTGCGCAAACGTGCCTATAACGGGGTTACGTGCCAACCTTGGACTCTGATACCATATTAGAATCACGGGTTCCTATCATAAAACCAATTTGTACTATTTAGAGGTGACCTGTGATCTTATATATATTAAATTATAACTCTGTCAACCATCTATGTGGGACTCTAACACCCCCCTCACGTGCAGCGGTATTAATCATCGTGGAAACGTGGCTTGAAAGGGGTCACAGACAAACCTTGGTAAAAAGTGCTATTAAAATATTACAATATTTTATGAAGTGTTACTTAAACCTTTAAAAAGTGCTACAAAAATATTGAAAAGTGATACCTAAATTTTACAAAAGTGTTATGTTAGATCTAATGCAACATCACCTAATGTAATACTTGTAAAAGTGTTACTTTAGGTGCTAATAATACTAAATTGAACCTATTACAACACTTTTACATGTATTACCTGAGGGATGTTGCATTAGATCTAACATAACACTTTTGTAAAATTTAGGTAACACATTTCGATATTTATGTAACACTTTTAAAAGGTTTAAGTAACTTTTTATAAGCTATCATAACATTTTTAATAAGTGTTGCAAGCTTGGTTTTAATATGCGGGCGCATCGCACTGCATAATGCGCGATGCGCTCGGTTGTGATGCCAGCCCGCATTTATGTGTTTGATGCGGTTTGGACTGTTAAAATGCATATTAAATTAAAAGGCCCATTCAAATTAAAAGTCCAAAAAAGGAAACCCTTCCCTTATGCTTTTCTCCTCGTCCGCTGCTTTTCTCCTCTTTCGTCAACGACTCTCTCCACTCATCCTCATCAATGGCTCTCTCCAAAATGGTAATTTTTCAATCTTCTGACTCCTCCTCGTCTCTTTTATTCAAAGGGTTATGTTGCTTTTTGAAATTTAATATTTTTTCTCTATTAAAAGGGTTATGCTACTGAAATTTATTCAAAGGGTTAATGTGTTATGCTATTGTGCTCAATACGGATGGTCGTTGCTTGGATTTTTAGTGTTCTTTCCTAAAAACATTATGTAAATTGCATTGGGGTTTATTGAATTAATTAGCTTATTAGTGGATTATGTAAAACATTATGTAATTGGCTTATTATTGTATTGCTGGTTTTGTAAATTTTTTTGTTATAGCTTGGTTTTAATATTAATATGGATTGCTTCCCATATATGTTCTATCTAAACAAAATTTATTTTATTGAATTTTTAGAGAAGACCATGGCTAGTAATATTGGTGGCTCTAGTTCTAATTCTACGGGTGCCTCACGAAGTGATGGTCCAGGAAAAAAGTATGCAATTAAGGATCTAGACAATAGAGTTTTTTTCACACGTATATTTTGTAACAAGCATGTAGAATGGGGTGCTTGTCGGATGAAGGAACATTTTATTTGTGCTCTTTAAAGAGGAAAGAAGATTATCAGTATTTGTCCAAAGTGTCCGACACATGTTATTGAAGAAGTCCTTACTTATATAGAGAGGAATGAGCAAATGAAAGTGGCAAATTTAGTTAGTAGGCTACCGGCCATTAATGCCGATGTTGGACTTGATATCGAAGAAGTCGAAGAGGGAAACGGTCTTCGTTTGAAGAGGTTAAAAACCAAAGGTTCGATTGATTTTTATTGTGCTCCAATTGCAAATAAAGGGAAGCAAGCATCAATGAATGAATACGTAAAGAAAGAGCTAATGAAGAAAGCATGTAAAGTCACTGCAAAGTGGTTTTATGATACGGGGATTCCAATCAATGTGGTTACTCATGAGGGTTTTGGAGATATTATTGAAATGATTGGACAATTTGGTCTCGGTTCGAAACCGCCTACAATGTATGAGCTAAGAGTTCTTCTTCTTAAGGAAGAGGTGGAGAAAACCAAAGCTCGGGTGAAGGAGCATGAAAAGGAGTGGGCTCAAAAGGAATGTTCTATTTTATCCGATAAATAGCGTGATTCGATTGCTCAGAAGGATGTTATAAATTTTCTTGTTAACTCTCCAAAGGGCTTGGTGTTTATCTATTCCGTTGATGCTTCCGAAGTCTCAAGGGATTCAACCTAGTTGTTCAAACTTCTCAATGACAAGGTAGAAAAAAATTGGTGAAGAAAATGTGGTTCAAGTGATTACTGATAATGCATCCGCCTATAAAAAGGCCGGTAAGATTAATACTTTCAATCTAGTTATTTTTTAGAATATCATAAGAAACATTGAAAAATTACTAATTTCTTCAAAATTTAAACTTTCATGGGAACACTTTTGGAAGCCGGGAGAAAACACTTGTATTGGACTCCTTTTGCGGCTCATTGCACGGATCTCATGTTAGAGGATATCGGAAAATTACCCATGGTTCATACTACTTTGAAGGGTACTATGTTTATGAGTGGTTATATTATTAGTCATATTGATTGTATGAATATGATGGGAGATTTTACCAATCAAAGGAATTTGGATAGACCCGCTCAAACAAGATTTGTCACTTCATTTATTACTCTTTCTCAAATTCACCAACAAAAGAGTAATTTGAGAAAAATGATTACTTCGAAAGAGTGGAAACAAAGCAAGTGGGCAAAGGAAGCGGAAGCAAGGAAGGTTTCTCAAATTATGTTAAAAGATTCTTTTTGGAAGAATGTACTGCATGTTCTTAAGTTGACATCTCCTCTTCTGAAAGTTCTTTGAATTGTTGATGGAGAGGTAAAGCCGGCTATAGGCTAAATTTATGAGGATATCTATGGATAGAGCAAAAGAAACAATTGCAGAGCCCTTTATGGAAAGATAGGAGTCCTGTAAGAAAGAGTTTGAGATTATTGACCAAAGGTGGGATTGTCAACTTCATCGCCCTTTGCATGCGGCGGGATACTTCTTGAACCCGGAGTTCTTCAATGATAATCCCAAAAAATGCACTTTGTGAGAAAGTTCAAACGGGATTTCTTGCTTGTATTGCTCGATTGGAATCAGATATTGAAATCCAAGACTCTATTTTGAATGAAGAGTTTACAAAATACAAAAATGCCGAAGGACTATTTGGCAATCCATTGGCCATTAGGAGCCGAAAGGTAATACATCCCGGTATTTAATTCTAACATTTTCTTTTTAAATAATTTTTCATTCATATTTATTATTGTTTATTTGGCTTTTGAAATTTGAAATTATTGCTTATATTGTAGCATAGTGGTGGGAATAATATGGCGCAAGTGCTGAAAATTATCAAAAGTTTGCAATACACATACTTAGTCTCTCATGTAGCGCTATTGGCTGTGAGAGAAATTGGATTGTATTTGATCAAGTAAGTATATGCAATTCTATTTTTTTTTACAATAATTTGTCTCTTTTACTTTTCATTTTTAGTAATGAAAATTAATTTGTAACACTTCTTGATTTTCTTCCAAGTTTCACACAAAGAGGAGGAATAGATTGGCACAAGAGAGGTTGAACAATTTGGTTTATGTGAAGGCCAATCGGGGTTTAAGCCAACAAGCCAAACACAAAGATGAGAATAATCCTATTTATTTTGAATATGTTGATAAAATAATGAATGGTTGGTTGGTGCGATGGATGATGATGATTCCGTTGATGATTTAGTGTTTGCAAATGATAATTTGAGTTGGAGTGCCGTGAGAAGAGCTTTCGAGGTAGATGAGCCTAGTTACAACACAAGAGTAACGAGAAATATTTTCGTATCTAGTTCAAACTCCACATCACAAAAGCTCACTTTGATTGATGAAGATGATGAGGAGGAGGAACAAGATATTGGAGAGGATGGGGGAGATGGAGATTATGCGATGGTGATTCATGATGATGAAGATGATCATGATGACTTCCTTGATGATCTTTAAACTTGAATTGATTTGAAACTTTGAAGTCTAAACTTATAGTACTTAGGAACTAATATGTTGTGTTTGTGTCCTTTTCGTTTTGAGTAATGGTAAAGAAAGTTAAAATTTAGAGTCAGTGACTAATGTGACAATAATGAAAAGACAAATGTATCCCTAATTAGTTGCAATTTTTAAGAAAGGTGATTAGTAATTTAGTCTTTTACTAGCATCCACATCATTCACTATGAGTTTCATTATGAATTTTTACTCTCCCTATCATCACTCTTTGGTTTTTAGTGTGTTTTTTGTTGAGACTTGGGAGTCATGAAACTTGATATTATTCTCGTATTGTTGTTGGTACTTGGTAATTAATTCGCTATTTGCTATTTGGTTGAAGTTATTATACTTGGTAATTAATTCGCTATTTGCTATTTGGTTGAAGTTATAATAAATCTAACTTCACATTGAATATTTGAACTTGTCTTGCATATGCATATATACATATATATTGAATATAAAATAGGTAACGAATCAGAGTCGTGATGCACTCGCATCGCGCATTATTCTAATTTTGGGCCTTAGCGCATTTTAGCGCATCCTGCATTTTAAAACCAAAGTAGCAAGGAAAGTGTTACGATATCTCTAATTCCTAATTGTAGTGTTCAAATTTAGTGTTTCAAAGGCACAATCAATGGCGATTTTTTGTCAGGAGGTGAAGGAGCAACGGAAGTGGGAAGGGATGGTTGTGCCCTTGATTTTGTCAATTAACAGTTTGACCTAAAAGAAAGGTTATGACTCGTGTGTTTTGATGGTTCGATGGTCAAGAGTGATCGAAAATTAATTCAGTGACCAAATTTGAACAATTGTTATAGTTTAATGGTCGCAAAAAACGTTTATCTTTAGGCATGTGGAAAGTTTATCTTTAGGCAGGTGGAAAAGTATTAAAGTAGTCATGTTATTTTCAGTTTAAGTAAAATTCACCTCAACTTAATTTTTCTTTTATTTTAATGTAATAAAATAAATTATTATTATTTTCAATTTATTATTTTGATTTTTAATAATAAATATTTTATTTTATTTTATTTTATTTTATTTTATTTTATTCCAATTCGATGCATTTCATTTTAAAGCAGACAAAATTACGTTGCCTGGCATGGAACCCATTAAATGGAATAACTTTGTGCATGGAAATTGGAAAGTGAAGTAGACTTCAGAAAAGTGTCATATGCTCTCTTTGTTATTTCTGTCTCATATCTATTTGCACTTATAATTTTTGACAATTTTCTATATCAGAATATGGCCGTATATTTGATTACATATATAAACAATAATATTATCATATTTGATATTGTTCAATTCATCATAACAAGTAGTTTCTAAATATATTTTTATTCGTCGTTATCATACGTAGACAAAGATAACGGTCAAACATGTTTTTTAAGTAGAGGGATAATAATTGTAGCTGGGTTGGGAGTACATATTTAGCGGTCGAAAGATTATTCATGATCTCCCACAAATCCCACCCTTACCGCCTCAAATGTTTTGTTCATGTTACCCTTAAGTGCTCTACATAGTCTTATTTCACTCGAATCCCACCGTCAAAATCACATATAATTACTTTTACAATGCACTTTTAGTGTGAATATCACTTACTTGAGAGTTGAGACGAGCCGATGAGAATTGGGTAAGAAGACTTTACTCAATCTTATGGTGAGCGGAATGGTCTAAATATAATTGTTTAAAAATAAAAATGATATGGACTATTTTATGTCATTTTTAAATTTTTATTTAATCCCTTATTTCGACATAAGTCATGGTAAGACGGTCTCATACGAGTTCTTCTCAACTTCCAGATTGCTTAATATTGAAACTAAATATAATTATGCTTATAATCATAGTCCGAACATGACTATAATTGTCCATACAAATCGGAGAGAATAATCATGAGTTTTGACAATTTTATACTACTAGTAATCAATTTTTTCATCTAAATTATTATATTTCTATCTAGTACAAATATGGTCTCTTTCTCAAAAAGATAATATATAGGTGTCATAATACAAATAACACATGCTATGTTTTTAAATAATGTCAAATCATACATTACACGATAATGTGATAAAGAATATGCATACGGTCAAAATTTTATAGTAGTGGAAAACAATGATACGTTATCCTATTAATAGAGTTAATTTTATAGGTCAATTGTGATGCAGGGCGAATGTCGGCAAAAATTGAAGAAACGATGGATCGCCGTAAACGTTCGATTCGGTTTTCAGCGTAACTTTTGCGTTCAGAGTCAGAATCAGGCGAGGTCAGAATCTCCATTTGAGGTCGTTTAAGGCCTCAAAATCATAATTTCGTGTTTTTTTAATTGTTTTCTGATTTAATTTTAATTTCGGAAATTAGTTCCGAAATTTATGTTTTTTTTCTTATTTTCGATTTTTCCTTTTAGTATTTAAAAACTCATGTTCGGATATTTTATTCATTCAATTATAATATTATTTTGGAGATTATTTTCTCTCTGGTGGATTTCAGAACCAAAACCTAGGGTTTGTGCTTGCAGACCTTAATTGTTCTTCAAGATTCGTGCTTGCGAATCTCTTTGATTTTCTGACTGCGTCAGAAGTCACCTATAACACTATTTTATATACCTAGTATTTTCTCCCTACCCTTTATACTAGAGATACTTCTCTCCAATTTCCCGTGGTAATTCCAATATCCCACAAAACTCAAAATGTTACTCTTCAAGTAATCAGTTTTGAGCCATCATTTCTCATTCAAACGGAACCAAATTTAACATGTGAGTATATTATGATATATTATTCACGGAAACAAACCAATGGTCCCTTATTCTGGCACAAAGAGTGGCCAAAGCCCACCAAAAAATCGGTTCCAACAATCGCCACATGAATAGAAATAACTCATATTACACATGTGTGTTTTAAACAGACACACTTTCGTGAGTAAGTGAAGAATCCGTGTATTTGGAACTGTACCGTTTCTCAACCTTGAACCATCTAATGTGAGTAGTTATTGAATTTACTCGACCAATTAGTAAACATGATGTTTCGAACCACCCGGGCTTTTGTGTAAAACTAGACAATAACTATCACACAGTTTCATCTTCTCACGGAACTTGGTTCTCTTATTTTTTTTTCATTTTGGCCTTAAACATCCATGGTCATTCATGAGTGAACTTGGAGAATTCATCATCTCTTTATTCTCCTAGAAGCGGCCCCATTTCACACTCATAAGGTGATTGACTATACCCCACTTTTATTTCAAATTTATGCGATCATTAAAAGCCAAGCTTAACCTTAATTTGCATAAACAACAATTTTTCTATCATCATAGGAACTAGGAAGACATTGAAATCTCAAAGTACTTTTATTGATTCAAATTGATTTTGTTTGCCCCTTAAACCTATTTCCTGGGATCTCAAATCACTTAGGTAGGTTTACTATCAAGCATACTCGTGATAGACCTTTCGTAAATGGATCTACTAGGTTGTCATCCAACTTTATGTAATCTATCAAGATTACACTTGTTGAGAGCAATTGTCTTATACTCCCTCCGCCCAAACCAAAGGTTCCTACTTTCCTTTTTTGTCCGTCCCAACCAAAGGTTCCTATTTTCTATCTTTCCATATTTGGGCTGAATTTTAACATTAAGTTTCCTATTTTAGCCCTCTCAAATTTCTGATTTTACAAGGTTACCCATAAAAAAGTGTTGACCCAATTACTTTTCCAAACTAAATGACGATAGGAGTTGATGTCTTAACCCAGAATTAAACTAACATGAGCGCATTAAACAGATCTAATCTAACCCACACAATAGCTAGTCATTTGAAATCTGCTCATCTTCGTTTCCCTTTCTATTTGAACTCAGCTTTGAATGGACCACCCACCCACCGTCCATCTGACTCAATCAATGCTCAAAATTATATTTTCCAATTATATCCTTCTTTCACTTTTCAACCCTCAAACAACTCACACTTTAATCACTTCTCGATTGTTCTTCCAGGAAACCCATCTCATTTTTCCACTTTCTCTCTATTGCTCATCCTTCTCTACTGTGTATGTCGATGTTTCTGGCGTCCTTCCTTCAGATCGAGAATGACGACCCCTCAAAGATCCTATTAATGTGTGAGTTGAGAGAGGCTTATATGTCGAGGCTTCTATGTCGCAAAGTAATGACGGTGGCCGAGGGGGTATTGTCGTGAGGACGGTGATGGTGGCGTATCATATCGTTGATGTCGCCATCCCCGATTTGCAGGTGGTGGCGTCCTCGAGCTCTATCTCCTACGGTCGGTCCACTCAGCCGGCGTGGGCAGATTTCCACAGTTTCAATCGATTAAAAAACAGGGCTTGGGTATTGGGGTTGAAGAAACCCTAGATCTGGTAAGAAAATGAAGTTAAAGTTCATAATTTTATATTTTAGAAATCATTACTGCATGTTCAAACTAATTTAGGGCAATATTTTTGCTAGGTGTTGCCTCTGAGTTGCCTCTGAGTTGCCGGGACAATCCTCCTTGTTCCTGTTTTCTTCATCATTTCGTCTTTGTGGGTTCTTCGCCCCTTGCTCGTACGATCCGATCGAGGTCGAATTTGGGTAGGTTTTTTGGGTTGATTATCTTTTAGTTTCAATGTTTACAACTTTGATTTTTTTTTTATAATTCTACTAGGAAAATTAATGTTTGAGCACTTTGGAATGCAAATGCAATTGCATGCATAAGCTAGTGAAGATTAAAAAATTGTGGCTTTTTGTTCGGATGATCATTGATTATTAATTTGGGTTGTTTTGCCCCAAAATTAGGGTTTTTTGATGATTTATTTTGATGCTTTTATATGGGAGGTTTTTCATTAATTTATTGAGGTGCTATTTGGGATTTTGGGGGTATCAAAGGTGAAATCTTTGGGTGCTCGGAGATTTTGATGGTAAAAAGGTGAGATTTTGCGGTTAGCTTTGTGTTGTTTTCTCTGTTTTTGCTAATGGGCGTGGTTTTACCAGCTCGCAAGTTTTGATGATGATTATGTTTTGAATCTTTGACTGTGCCTTAAAAGATGAGGAATTGTTTGTACCTTTGACTGTCTCTGAAAAGATGAGGAATTGGTTGAAACTTTGACCTTGTGTTG
>JAULKM010055841.1:0-12535 GCA_032355605.1 Rubia tinctorum
CTTGGTACACTTAAGTATTTCTTGGGTATAGAGATTGCTAGAAGACCGGATGAGATGTTTCTTTCACAAAGGAAATAAGCCCTGGATATTTTGTCTCACACAGATTTGTCGGCTTCTAAACCGACTGATTTCCATATGGAGAAACAACATGACCTTGCAAAAGTTGAAGGTCCCCTTTATGATGATCCTGAGCGGTATCGGTGTCTGGTGGGTCACCTCATTTACTTGACTATTACTCGTCCTGAGTTGAGTTATTCTATTCATACGCTTGCTCAG
Source organism: Rubia tinctorum (assembly GCA_032355605.1). NCBI lineage: Eukaryota > Viridiplantae > Streptophyta > Magnoliopsida > Gentianales > Rubiaceae > Rubia > Rubia tinctorum. The sequence goes on from JAULKM010055841.1 coordinate 277, forward strand.
TTTATGAAGTCTGCTTGTGTTTCTCGCTGGCAGGCTGCGATTCAAGTTCTTCACTACTTGAAGAGTCATCCTGGTCAATGTTTATTTCTCTCTCCACGTACTTCATTACAGTTGACTTCTTATTGTGATTCTAATTGGGCTGCTTGTCCCATTGCACGACGATATCTTTTTGGGTAATTTATGACGAACGGTGATTCTTCGGTTTCATGGAAGACCAAGAAGCAACCTACAATTTCTCATTCTTTTGCTGAAGCAGAGTATCGTGCTATGGTTGTTGCCTGTTGTGAGTTGTTGTGGCTTAAGTCATTATTTCGTGACTTAGGTGTTGTGCATTCTACTCCTATGCGATTGTTTTGTGACAGTCAATCCACTCTCCACATTGCGGCAATTCAAGTGTTCCATGAACGTACAGAGCATATAGAGGTTGATTGTCATTTCGTCCGTGATCTTGTACAGTCTGGTACTATTGTTACTCATTATATTCACACGACTGACCAACCTGCAGATTTGTTCACCAAATATCTCGGACGAACTCAGTTTCATTCATTACCTGGGAAGACATTTCTGATCCCATGCTGCAATTTGAGGATGATTAATAAGGAATAACAATATTATGTGAATATTAATTGTAATTGTAATTAGATTTAGATTCCTATTCATTTTCCTTTCCGGTATTGGTTTTTGTACTTCTATAAAATGTACCCCCAGAGCATGAATACAAACACACATTATTACCCTTATTTTTCTACAATTATTTATATTCAGCCGACTTATTTTACTTGAGATCGATTACATACTCTCCATATTTGAGTTTAAATTGCACATTTACTATTTCATATTATTCACTACCAAATTTTGATAGTATATTCGAATAAATATATGAGTAACAATATAATTGTATGTAATATTGTTGGACTCGTTGTAATAAGTAGTTGGTAAATACCAACTATTTTTTCCCATTTTTATTCGTAGTTAAATAAATTATTAACCAAACATATTTCTCAAATATCATAAGAAATATTTAATGCAATTTAAATTGGAATGGATTGAGTATTAGACATTGGACGAGAACACATGGCCATTCAAGAGCGGTCAGTTACATCCACGCAATGCAAGCGGTTCTAGACGGAAGCTGCTGATTTCAGATTTGTCATTTGGTCCCACAGCATAGGGCTTTCGTCTTCCTCTTTCTGTGTGTGGCTGAAATCCAATATTAAGATTTTCGCATCAAAATCGGTCAAATATATCTCCTCCTAATCCTGATGGCAACCACCGGCTGGCTAGCTAGTGTGCATGTAAAACTTCATTCGTGCATGCATCCGTATATTCAATGACAAATATATCCAACAGGGATAAGAGTATCAAGCTATCAAACACATTGGCCTATCGAAAGAAGTATAATGATCCTCAAAGATAAGAACCCTGCTCTATATAAACCTTCATTGGGCATAGCATTCCATATTAAATCCAAACCTTCCTTCTATCAATATACTACCGATGGCTGCTTCAACAATGGCTCTCTCCTCCCCATCTTTCGCCGGACAGGCAGTGAAGCTATCCCCTTCAGCCGGTGCTGAGCTCATGGGAAATGGAAGAATTTCCATGAGAAAGACCTCCAAGCCAGCTGTATCATCGGGCAGCCCATGGTACGGTCCCGACCGTGTTAAATATTTGGGCCCTTTCTCCGGCGAGGCCCCCAGCTATCTCACCGGTGAATTCCCCGGCGACTACGGATGGGACACTGCCGGGCTTTCAGCGGACCCCGAGACGTTTGCCAAGAACCGCGAGCTCGAGGTCATTCACTCAAGGTGGGCCATGCTGGGAGCTCTCGGATGCGTCTTCCCTGAGCTGTTGGCCAAGAATGGTGTCAAGTTCGGCGAGGCTGTGTGGTTCAAGGCTGGTTCCCAGATCTTCAGTGACGGAGGGCTCGACTACTTGGGAAACCCCAGCTTGGTCCACGCTCAGAGTATCCTGGCCATCTGGGCTTGCCAAGTTGTGCTAATGGGCGCCATCGAGGGATACCGTGTTGCCGGTGGACCTCTCGGTGAGATCACCGATCCCATCTACCCAGGTGGAAGCTTCGACCCGTTGGGTCTTGCAGAGGATCCTGAAGCGTTTGCTGAGCTCAAGGTCAAGGAGCTCAAGAACGGTAGACTAGCCATGTTCTCCATGTTTGGATTCTTCGTCCAAGCTATTGTCACCGGAAAGGGTCCCTTGGAAAACCTTTCCGATCACCTTGCCGATCCTGTCAACAACAATGCCTGGGCATTTGCCACAAACTTTGTTCCCGGAAAGTGAGAACATTACAATAATACTGAATTCTGCTTTTGCCAAAGTATAGTTTTGTGAAAAGGGACAGTGTGGTGCGAGCTTTCTTCTTTTCCATTGTCATTTGTCATTCATTTGGTTCGTAAATGTGTGGTTTCGGCGTAAATACTCCAGAACTAATGCATACCCCAATTAATTAAATGCTACCTTTTCTATTATCATTTTTACTTTGTATTTGACATCATAGTTTTTAATACTTGAATTCATAGTGAAGGAAATGAGGTGATGAAATTGACATTAAAAAGGAAAAAATATAATGAGTAGATGAAACTGAAAGAAAATTATTTAAAAAAGAAAGTGTGTCAATATAAAAGAAAAAAAGCAAGTGTACCAAATACCATAAAAAATGTGCCAAATACAATGAAAACGAGGGAGTAATGTCTTTCAACACCACATGTACGCAATATATGTGATACATCAATGACTTGTAAATTGAATGATATGAGTCTGTCTCCCGCTAGACTGACTCGTGGTAAGACTAGGAACTAATCATAGAGTATATAATCATAAAACAAAAACTATTAAACTTCGGGGTAAATTTACTATCAAATATTTCCTAGGGTCAAATTAAGAAGAAGCCACTAAATTTAAAATAGTAAAAAAAAGTAAATCCATTTTCTTCAAATCTCGCTGGTTTTCGTCTTCGCTACTGTACAAAGTTTTCTCAGGTTTCGAAGTTAGAAATCTGGTTGTACAGTGGGATTTGCTTATTTGTACACCACCGCCAGGGCGATGGGTTGAACGGTCGTTCACCGACGGATTTCGGTTGTCGTTGCCATTGGTTTGAACGAAGAGTTGGTCGTAGAGAAAGCGGGAAATGGAAGCTTCCAGGATTGAGTGCGAGGCTCAAGGAAGCTTCCAGTCGGTGTTTGTTGGTCGATCCGTGGAGGTCACAACCGAGTCAAACTTGCCGGGACGAGGTCTTTATCATCACCAGGATGTAGTCGCTACGACAAACACTAGTGTAGAACAGTCCTAATGAAGGCGGTTCTATCATACAATAGAACGCACCTTTCGAGAAAGAGGGAACTGCAAGGTTTAAATTAAAAGTGATAATGACGTCAAAACTACTTACCTGGACTAGGACTATAAATGCATCGAGCTGCTTGAAATATCTCGAAATTGAGCTTAGCTTGAGTTATATCAAGTCTATAAAATATTTGGCTCGACCTCGTGGATATTATGTGGAGATTGAAATGAGCTGGCCAAATTTCCGCCATAAATTTCAGTTCAAAGGAATAATATAGGAACAATTGGTTGGGACAAAAAAATCATAAGTAATTAAGAACCAAAAATAGGAAATAGTGAGCTTACATAGGGACAAAGGGTGGTGAGACGTCAAATGCATGTATTTTTTGAAGCATTTAACATCACTTTTATTATCTTTTTGTTAGAAGAGTGCTATATTTAGAGAGGTTTACATCATAAGGGGCTTAGATAACCGTTATCGGTTTTCGTATCTAAATTCTTCATTTTGCAACCTATTTTGTGTCTAATGTGTTTTTGGTCCTTACGAGCATCTAGATTCTTTTTTATGAGCTTAATTTTTAGATTGCTCGTAAACACTTCAGAGTAGTTTAGTAAAGGTCATTCCGAAGAATGGTAGAAGAAGAAATGCCAATTATAAAGTAGTAGAAGATAGATTGAAGAAGGAAGGCAAAGTAGCGGAGGAAGAATGATTCGGGTTTTTGGAATTGAGTTTTGAGAATGATTTGAGGGGAATTGGTGTCCATGGATAGTATTATTTGATTCGTTTTAACGAGTACTATAAAAATGACTACAAGAACTCCTAAAATGAATGAACAGTTCACACGTAATGAAAGAAAGAAGAAGGGGGGAGATTGATCATTGCGGGGCACATCGATGTATTTCGGCCCGCAGCGGAGGAAAACACAAAATGAGATGTTGGGCAGGTTGGACATTATGGGCCGCAATGATGTCTTGCGGCCCACAACAGTGGGATTGGGTTGCTCTTTATCATTCATTTTCAGCCTCTGTCTTCAAAACCACCTTTGTTTGAGGTCCAAAATATGTTCTGAATTCGGAATATATTTCTGAGCCTCTTAAAAAACTACTAGAAACCAGAGGTATTCAGCAACAAGCAAATAGAAAAACATGAAACAAAACAGTTCTGATATCCTAAAACATTATAGATCTGTTACCAAACACAAAAATAGAAAAACATCAAAAAAAAATAAAACTCATCAATTTAATCTCCGGAAGGTGTAGTTCATGGCAGAAGCAGCACAGTGGCGGAGAAGCTCAATCCAGAGGTGGTGGAGGATGCGGCGGTGGTGAGCTTGATCCAACGGTGGTTGTGGACGCTCAATGTGGCGCAGTGGTGGAGCTCAAACCAGTGACGCGGTGGCAGAGGAGCTCGATCTAGCGATAATGGAGAATGCGTGTGTGGTGGAGCTCGATCTAGCAGTGGTGGAGGACGTTTGATGTGGCACAGTGGTGGAGGACACGACAATGGAGGCTTGATCAAGTGGTGGTTGGGCGGGCGGTGGACTGGAGAGGAGATAAAAGAGAGAGAAGCGGGCTCGAGAGGAGAGAAAAGAGAAGGAGGCAGGATGTAGAGAAGAGATGAGAGAAATGTGAGGGAGGGGGGCAGGCTGGAGAGGAGAGTAAAGAGAGGATGGGAGAAAACCCTAAGGAGGGAGGAGAAAAAAAAAGGCGAAAAGCGATAAAGGGGGATTGGACCAAAAAAGGCAGCCCATTAAAGGCGGTTCTGCAATTAGAATCACCTTTAAAATAAAAGAGTGACTTAAGATAGCACTTCCGAACTCGAAAGTGCTAACCGTTTTTAATTGACTGCCATTAAAGGCGAAACTGACATTAACATGAAAAAGGTGACTTGGAAGGGAGTTCCGTACTCGGAACTTATTTCGGATCTCAATTAAAAGCAGCTCCTGTTGAACTGCCTTCTAACGAATGTTGCCTTTAATAGAGCCTTCTCTATGAGAGCCAAAAACTAGGTATGCTAATTCTCACATCAAGTGCTACATTTGTGAGAGGTTTGGGCACTATGCCTCTGAATGTAGAGCTCCAAAAAAAAGGATAAGCAAATATGTTGAAAATATAAGGTAAGAAGATGGTATTTTACTTTTTGCCTCAAAAGAGGTATTCGATGGAGAAGAAGAATGAGATTGGAGTTCACACAAAGGAGAATACAACTTCTAACCACGTTTAGAAGAAGAAAGTGTTAAAGAAGAAAGAATTAAGCGACCAAGAGAGGAGCCAATTATCTCATAAGCTTCACTAGATGCAAGTTTTGAGAAGAAGAGAAATGAGAGGAGCAGATGTAGGAAGAAACATTGAAGGATGGTATTCGATCTGTGGATAGCCTTTTAAGCACTCCTACTGGTGTGGAAACGCTAGATGTTATTGACCTTCATAAACAACAAATGAAAGAATTGGATAGGCATATGTATCAGGTTTTAGATGATCAAGGAGAACATATAGCTCCAGGATCCTTTCTTGGAACAACCCACACTAATGGTGTTCCAAGAGCGCAAAATGAGGTTGGTGTCAAGATGGTTGATCTGCTCCAAATTCAAAAATCAAACAAGGTTGATATCACATTAGCACAGGAGAAGCTGGAGGGAATTGATGATGTTTTGTCAACCAAATATAAAGAGACTAAGAGGGATGAGAAACTATGCAATCAACGGGAAGATTTTAGTGACACGGTTGCTGAGAATGCAAATAAAAGGAAAACAAAGATGCGGGAAAAAGACTCCAAGTTCAAGAAGAAAGGTACCTGGGAGTTGATTTTCATTCCAAAAGGACACGAGCAATTGGCTTGAAGAAGATATTTAAAAGAAATAAACATGCAAATACGTTGAAGTTTCCACAAAAGAAACCGACCAAACATTTTGTGGATGATAAATCAGCTAAAGCTTTGGGTAAAAATATAGTTTTTCATGGTCAAAATAAACACACTGACATGCGACATCACAACACCAAAGAGTGCTTCACCAGAGGAGATGTACAATTTGAATACGTAAAGATGGGCAATCAACTAACTGATATCTTCACTAGAAGCGCGATAATTTCATCTGGATGAGGAGTTTGCTTGGAGTGGAAAATCAAGTTTAAGGACTGTTGAAATTAAACTTGATTTTGCGTTAGCCCAAATGACTTCTTAGTTATCCATTATCTAAAAAAAGTCTAAAGAAGTCTCAGAAGAAGGGAAGATTCTAGAGTAAGTTCTACAAATCTCTAGAGTATATAGATTATGGTGGAGTTGTGAAGAATATTTTGGAGAGCTAATTATAGTCATTAGATTAGAGTTGGGATAGCAAGATCTTAGTAATTTGTTGGATGATGCTACTAGTATAAATAGGAGTGATGAGAATTTCAATCAATCCAAAAGTAATAGAATCTTTTTCCTTAAACAAATAACCTCTACCTTCAAGTTTTCCATTCTCCCCCAAAATATTCAAATCCTTCTTTAATCACTCAAAGTTTGGTATCAGAATTATTCCCTTCCAACAATATGGTATCAGAGTTATTCTCTTCCAACATCTTCAAGAGGCCATGACCGAAGTGAATTAAAATCGTTTAGAACCAAAGTTAAAAAATCAATTCTCTTCCTGTGATTATATGAGCAGAAATTGAGGGCTGCAGAACTTTTAAAAGTTCATTTTGGCACTGACTTTTTGCAGATTCGATGACATAACATAGCACAATATATAGCAGCATCTTCAAGTAGCAGCACAGTACGTTATCAGCAAAACCATCTTGAATTCGTACAGTACCATCTTGAACATATTTCACCACAGTAAAGAGACAGTTTTGCAATGTATGATTCCACCTTATTAGCCTCCCTCATGATAAATCTAAGCAGAAAATCACCCTTTAATTGTTTAATTTCTAAATATACTGAGTACAGCAACCAAGGTGTCATTTCCAATTTTCGCATGAAATTAATTCAGTTTTCCTTTACCTTGCTAACTCTGCTGATAAAAAAACTTGATCACGCTACTTTTCACAGTATATTAATACAACAAGGGGATGTAATTTGTTGGTGATGATCAACAACAAAGCTTCATCAAATTTCCCCAAAAATTAATATAATATTAATAACTGTTTGGAGATTGTATTTCCCGTAATGAAAGATATTATTGAGTATGGCAAATATATAGAAGATTACATTATAGAGTTTAAAGAGAAGTAGAACTCTAAGATTACTCTTCTAAATGACTTAGTCTAAAAAGGTGAACTCCTAAAAGGGTCAAATTATCTGGGTTAGAGTGGTAGTCTGGCTGAATTTTCAACATCGACACAGGGGGTGGAGGTGTTACATTCGGAATCACTACCATCTTTACCTAGATTGCTTTTTAGGCTTGAGATCGGCAATCTTATTGCCTTTCTCAAGGTTTTTTGTATAAACTCTCAATCACTATGATTCTTTTGGAGTAACGAAAGTTACCAATAGGTTTGGAGAACCTAATAAATCTCTCCCCCATTCATATGGGTAATTTATAATAAAAAAGTAAAACCAATGTGCCATTACTGTCTAACCTCCATTTCATTATCAAACAATTTCTATTAACACTCTCACTTGCTTCTATTCAGGGATAGAAGTATCAATGCATTACATATCATCCCTTTTTAATTTATGGTACTGACAATCAATCTATGAAATTGAAAAAATGGTCCGGTTGTTTTTACATTTATCTCATGACAAGTATATTCAAGGAAATGCTTAAATTCGATGCTCTAATAATTTTGCAGGGAAAAAGAGCACCAAAAGGAGATCATGGATATCATCGCCTGCTTGAACCAATGCTCTCCAAAAATTCTAACGCCAACAACTTTGGATGTTGTCTACACTTTCGTTGGTTACATTCTACCGACTCAAAAAGTAAAACTGAATTGCATCTATTTACAAATTTAAGAGACTGATTTCTTTGTTCCAATTTTTTTAAAATCATTAATAGTTATTTATGTATAGTTACTTTTACATCTCACTAAATTAACGATAATATATTTAAGCTAATAAATAATAAAATTTATCTCATTGAATTTTTGAGTATATTGTTATAGCGTTCAAGTTTACGAACAATTGTGCCATTTTTTTCCTTATGGTATAAAATTGAATTGTGTGCAATTTATTATTAATGAAACTGGTAATAAAGTATAACTGGATTTAGATACATAAGAATCTTCAGTATACTATACTTCAAACTTAATATTACGATACTTTTACATTTATATCAATAAAATCCAAAGGTTATAACAATCCATTTTTATTTAAATGAGCAAAAATCATTCGTTGAACAAAGTAAAAAATAATTTTGAATTCATTTTTATTCTTTATGAATTATTTTGCAAATATGAAATTGAAAAATTGCGCAAGAACATATAAACTTAGAGCGCACTGAAATAAATTTATTCTAATCTTCACTTTTATCATATCATTTTGAGCAGTAATTGAAAATAATATCATAAAACATGTAAACTTGGTAGCTCGAGTTCATTATGAGATTGAATTACATGTAAACTTGTTACATTTGTTGCTTAAATATTTAAGCTTTTGTTATGTATAACCTTCAATTTGTATTATTTGTAACATTATTCCTATAATTCCTACATTTCGTTATCCAACTCACCGAGCAACACGCGATGTTACCTTACTAGTTTATAATCAATCCATTTCCAAGGAGAAAACATCGCCTACGTATAATGATAGTGTTCTTATCAAATGCAATATTTACAAGTTGGGAGATAATATTTAACCTTTTAATAAACACAAAGTTTTATTTTAACCAAGCTAAAGTTTAGGAAGGGTTTTTCATGCAATTACTGTAAGTTTCAATTCGAGTGAAGTTTTTTTTAATACAATGAAAAACAATGGAGGGCTTCTCCTGTAATTTATAAGAGTTTGGGTTTGGTATATATATATATATATTAATTTCTGTTCTGAAACTTCATTTTCTTCTCTACGTTTCTTTTGCTTTCCCGTTCATCGGTAACCACTTGAAACTATCTCCATTCGCTGGAAACCGCCGGATCACGCCAGAAACCGTCGCAATTTGGTGGAAATCTCTCCATTTCGACGGAATCTTCATATAGTAAGTTTAATTACTATATTTTTCTTTACATTTTTTGTTTTCATTTTACTGTGTTTAATTACTATGTTTCTACCCTAATTTTTGTATTTTTTTTTAAGATTATGGTTCGGCCGAAGTGTGATGAGTCCTCTCATACCGAGGGAGAAGTTTCTCCTTCTAGATCATTGCCGGATCACGTCTCTATTTTTTTTAGTTCCATGTGTGTTCGATGATGTTTTTATATTTATATTGGGGTTTAATTCATGTTTTCTCAGGCTTTTGGATTTATTTTGTGTGTTGTGTTCAACTTCATCAGTTAATTGATGTTTGTGTGTAATTTTTGATGGTTTTTAATTGCAGTTTGAATGTTCTTCAAGTTATGTAATCCGATGAGATTTATTCGTAATGATTTGAGGTTTTATTTATGTTAATTTGGTGATGAGGTTCATGTTTAATATACTGACGTGTGAATTTTGGTAAGTTTTTAATGAGGTTTTCCCTTTATTGTTTATCATTTATGTGTAGTTGATGTTCACCTTTATGCATGCGTTAATCAATGCATTTGACACATTTGTAAATATGTTTTGTTTATTTGATTTCTAGTTTTAGTTACGTTTTTACGACAAAGGGTTTAGATGACCATTATTAGTTTTTTTTATCGAAATCCTGAGTTTTGTAGATTTAATTGAATCTAATGGACACTTTGTATACACGAGCACCTATATTTTCCTTTGTAAGCTTACTAGTAGGTTGCTTGTGAGTATTTCGACATCATTTTGTATAAAGTCATCCACGAGAGTAGTAGAAGGCATTTGAAGGTCATTCGCAAGAATGGTAGAAGAAGGACGGTAGTAGCCAGAAGGCCACGGGCCAAAATGCGTGGTAGTAAATGGAATTGGGCAGGAAAAGGCAGAGTCGAAGTTCAACAAGGTCAAAATCAAAAGGCGTCGTCAACCGTCCGAATTAGCCGACCGGCCGACCAGTCGGCACGAGGGTAATCCTAGCACGGCTCGTGCCATGGGTGGTTAGCAAAAACCTTGCCAACCAACACGGGTCGTACAACACCCCCTTGGCACGGACCATTTGGCACAAACCGACAAGTGTCACTCAAATCGCTCCAGAGGCTAAGTATGGACACGAATCACACTGTTTCCCATGGTCAGTGTCATTTCAACTCCAAAATGCAAAGAACAACCCATGGGGTGTGCAGAACAGCACGACCCGCGGCGTTCAACTGATAAAAAAATGCTTCCAGCCAACGAGCTGCGCCAAACGACACATGGCGGACAATAAGAAGTTCAAAATGGGGCACCAGGCAATGGCCCATACTGGTACGATGCAACACGACCTGTACCAAACTGGATAGGCTGCACCAACATGAGGCTACACGGGTCGTGCCATGACATGCAGCCAATGTCAGCACGAGATCAACCTGCTTGCACGACTCGTGCCATTTTCCACTGGCCGTGTTAATTGCGGGTGCTTGGGTTTTTGGCCTAATTTGGACCTTTTTCAAGGCTCAATTCCCTACTACTATATATGCCAACCTATGTCTAATAGGGTTTAAATTTATGCTCATTTTAGACTCTTAAGAGTAGGGTAGAGAGAGGAAGGAGCTCTTCCTTTTCTCTAAAATCTTTTCTCTTTTTCTCTTTATTTTTATTTTTCCAAAAGGCATTGAATCAAATGAAATATATTGGTTCAATGCTTAGGGAGTAGTTAATGAATTTGGGGTTTGTATTTGTATTCATGATTTGGTGTTTATTTTGTGAAATTCCTTAGATCTACCTATTTATATGTATTTATGATGATTATGTTGTCTTGTTTTTGATTTTCTTATTAATTGCATGATTGTCACACTAAGACTGGCACACACCGTAGTCTACTTTCATTTTGGTGCAATTATTGATATTCACAGGTTAGGAAACCTAGATGTGCTTGGTGTTACGATAGTCCGGGACCGTATAGGTGTGTGCATGTGGGTCACCGAGTTAATGTTACGATTGACCATACACTAGTCTTGGCAGACAAATTGGCCATAAGGGTTGCGGATAGAGATAGTTTTAGTAGCAAACTAGGGTTAGGGTTAAGCAACCCTAGAACCATCGATAAAGTGCTTCACCACCTTTGCCTTTGTAGGCCTAGGGAGAAGCATTTGTGGTCTATAGCCCGAGGTGTAATCATACGGTGGAGATTCAGATATGCACAGTAGGCAGGATCACTGTTGCACTCCCCTAATTACGGAGGTGGTGCCGATGGAAGATTACATGTGCACCCTACGTGACAGGTATGGGGAAGTGTTGACCATTGACCATACCATGTATCATATACACTAGAATAGACATGTATATCTTGTATGTGATGAATCGAGGATCGAGGAAACAACGATCATGTTACGCAAACACTCCCCGAGGGCTAGTTTATATAGTTTATTCTCTTGTGATTTGCATGCTAGTAGTTGTTAGTAAACAACTCCCCCCTCAAATCATGATTTAGCAATTCTAGCTATTCCTGGCATGTGATCGTATTGACGACCCGATCGCGGCTGTGTGTAGTTAATTTTTAAATTCCTAACATCTATGTGGACGACCCAAGTCCTACAACTATCTACCCCATAGGTAGCACAGTACTAGGAACGGGAGCAACAATACAAATTATTATATTTGACTCACAGCTCCCTCTCGGTTTAATTAGTGAATCTCCCATGATATATTAAGTGAAGGAGGGAGGGGGCAAGTCAAATTTTGGCTTCGTTTCCAGGAATGTTAGTCTAAATGATATGAATCTCCTTGTGAAGACTCTGGATTGCGGAAAATTGGATCTTTAACCAAATGGGGATTTCGCCCAACCCACTTGTGTTGCACGAATTG
>JAULKM010055852.1:0-12535 GCA_032355605.1 Rubia tinctorum
CCACTCATTAAACTTTTTACTCTTCTCACTCAATTCTCACCACACATTTTCACTTGCAAAAATAACAACACCTAAACATATGGTGTCAAACATAGAAAAACAGAGGGAGTACATTTTAATTCTTGCCTAAAATGGTAAAGAGTACTCCTCCCTCCCAGCAGTAATGACATATTTACTTTTTCACGGTCAAAGTTTATTAAAATTGACTTTGAAAAAAAAATATGTCATTAATATTGGGAGTGAATATGTTGTAAAATTCCCAAAATGTTATCTTTTGACTTGGCCCATCATTTTCCCAAAATATTCCTACATTTTCACAATTATTCTCTATCACAACAATTTGCATAACATATCGAAATAAAAGTGTATGTGTCAATTATTGTGGAACGGGAAGAGTAATACGAGTATTAGGAATGGTCATTGGGTTTCAGTGTGACATGTATGGGCTTGATTTTTAAAGCTTACATTAAATTTAAATGGTTGAGGGTTGTATAAAATTATGAGTTAGTCTCTTGAAAAACGATCTTTCCATAAGTTATGGAAAGACCAGAGTTTAAACTGTAAATTTGAAGAAATTAAAATAAAACCTTCGGGTTATATTAATCGGGTCATAAACCTATCACTCTTAAATGTTGTATAATAAAATTTTAATGTTGCAACCAAAACCTTTTACCTTTCTATAATTTCAATTCAACCCCGTTTTTCCATATGCTTATGGAAACACGATTTTTCCCAAGACTTTGCCTAAAATTATTAGAATAAAAATAATAAATTATAATGTTTAAGTGTTAAATACATGGTTAAACATCATATTAAAATACTAAAAATAAAATTAAATAGGAATAGTGCATTTTTAATCATATTATATAGTAAAAGTGTCATATAAAACTATAATTACACACCAAACTAACATAGAGAAACATCAATCTATTTTGATTTTTATATTCTCACTCCAACTTCCACCACTCTCTTTTTTTGTTGTAAATGTGTACTATTTTGAAGGGGAACACGTAAAGAGGATCATAGAGAGTACTAGCATTTATAACTTGAATATTCGTATGTTCTCTTAAATTTGACACACTTTCTATTTTGAGAAAAATGTGTTTATAACCCTACATAATTGACATAAGTGCTAATATGATCCTATAATGTTTGAAAGTGCTAATATATCCTAAATAATCAGTGCAAGTGGCAAATGGGCGGTCAAGTTGAATACGAGTTGGGTAATACATGTTAAAAAATATGAGTATAACTCATTTTATGATGGGTCAAAAATGGGTCGGATTAAAACTCGTACAACCCACGGGTAAAAAATTATTCAACTCATGGATAAAAATGGTTAAACCTGCGGGTTTCAACCCACATATGAACCTATATGGTTTTATATACCAACCTATATAGGTAAAATCTGTGAGTTTCAACCCATATAATTATCCTTGTGGTTTTATATACCAACTCATATGGGTAAACCCGCGGGTTTTAACCCATTTATTAACCCATATGGGTTTATATACAAACTCATATTAATAAATTTGAGGGTTTCAACCCATATAGGTATACCCGCGGTATACCCGCGGTCAACCCGCAAACCCAACTCGCCCGACCCATTTTTTTCAAATATCCATTTGACTCATTCCGCATTTAACTCATTACTCATTTTTACACGTATCCACCCGAGTTTAAAAATGGATAACTCGCTTGACCCGCGAGTTACGGGTCTATTTTGTCACCCTTATGCAAACTAACCATTCCAACATATTTTAACCAAAATTCTATGTATATATAACCCTATATAATTAACATAAGTGCGAATATAACTTTCTGATAATTGAAAGTGCAAATATAACCCTAGATAATAAGTGAAAGTGCAAATATAACCCTAGATAATAAGTGAAAGTGCAAATATAACCCTTTCCAGTAACTTTTAGCCAAAATTTCATGAAAATACATATTTTCCCTTATGAAAAAAAATGAAATGACATTATTGCCGTTAGCACCGCTGGACCGTTGTCGGACCATCATCGGACAACCGTCAGACCAAGTAGGGTTATATCAACACATTGAGAAAATTTATAGGGTTATATCAGAAAATTTCTAAAACTTATAGGGTTATATCAACACAATTATAAAAATGTAGGGTTATATCAGCACATACTATTAAAAATATGACATATTAGTACAAAATCAAAGCCGACCGCACGCAGCCACCATTTCAACCTCTTCTACCAATTTTCGACGTTCCATAGTGTGATTCTAGTGGCGAAGAAAAAGCTTTGGTGAGGTCAACACAACAGACGTTGAAGTGGAGGTGCAGGAACCTTTCAAAATGGTATTTTCATCTGAAATTTCCCTTAATTCACTAGATTAGTGCGATATTGAGTTTGACTATGTGATTTTTTTTGCTTCTCGCCACATGAATAGAGATATGTGGTATATATGGTATACATGGTATACTCCATTTGTCCCATAGAAATTGGCACAATTTATATTTTTGTCCATCCCACAAAAATTGGCACAATTCAATTCTTACCTAAAATAGCAAAAAATGAGTTTATACATTTCCTATATTACCCCTCAAGAGGTTAATTAAATCTACTAGCTAACTCTTCCATTATCAAAATACCCTTCGTTTATTTCACATCAACACTTTCACCTCATCTTGCATAAAATACCGATCAAAAGTAATTGTGCCAATTCATATGGGACGGAGGGAGTAGAATGTAAGAATTTTTTACGATATTTTGTTTATTTTGTTGAGTTTAGTCCGGATCGATTATTGGATTACCTTTGGTGTTGTGTTTGTAATTTTTATTTTGTTGTGTTTTCCGACCTAGGTTTTTAATGTTAATGGATTTTACATTTATAATATGTGCTGATATAACCCTACATTTTTTACGAATGTTCTGATATAACCTTATAAGTTTTAGGAATGTGCTGATATAACCATATCAGTTTTCGTAATGTGTTGATATAACCCTACCTAGTCCGGCGGTGGTCCGGTGGTGGGTAATGGTATAATTGTCCACCTAAATTCATATTTTGGTCTAAGGGCATTTTTGTCATTTTGGGGTGGGTCAATGCCGGAAAAACACGATCAACGCCGGATTTCTCACCAGATGGTTATATTTGCACTTTTATCAACTAGTTAGGGATGTTTTTGCACTAAAAATTATCCCAGGGTTATGTCTGCACTTTCTCAATTATATAGGGTTACATTTGTATATTTCCCAAAAATATATAAAGGGTGAAAATGACAATTATAGCCCCCTAAACCTTGATCTTCTTCATCTTTATCCTTCCTCCTTTCTCTTATTCTTATTATTCTTCTTCTCTTATTCATTTTCTTCTGCACCACCGTAACAAGCCCAAGTCATTCCGTCTTCATCTCTTCAACAATTTGGGTTCTTCACCTCCCCGCCACCACGCCGAATCTGATTCTTCTTCAACTCTTCACCTACCCCGCCATCTCCCCGACACCGCTCCACAGCACCGAATTCAATTCCCTCTTCATGATGCGACGAAGAAGTGGTGGTGGCGTTCGGAGGAACATCGGCTTTGGACTTCTCAGACACGCCGACCCCCAGAACTTCTAGAGGTCCTCCGGTGGCTCGAAATCCGCCAGGTTTTAACAGCAGCATTGCACGTTTTTCAGTTGGGCAACCTTCGACATCGCAGCTCGTCGGATCTGCTCAGCCAAGTCTCCAGCGGCAGCGACTCACCCAGCTCCTTCTTCCCAAGCTTCGCCGGAATGAGGGACGAGGACGAGGGATTATATTTGGACGAAGACGATGTGTGGCGCACTGGTGGCACGGTGGTTGGTGGTGTAGTGGTGAAGAGGTGGCTGGTGGCTAGAGGCAATTCGCACGAAACTTCGACGAGTGCTGCAAGATCCGGCAGTGATAATGAAACTTATGGGTTGCCGATGTCGAAGGAGCGGCGATGCGGTGAAAGAGGTGTAGGTGGTGGCGGAGCAATGGAGGTTGGTAAGGGTAAAATAGTATACATAAATTTAACTTTTGACTCGAGGGACATTTTTACCATTTCAGGTGGAGTTAACGGACAAAATGTCAAGACCAAAGCTAGAAGTGCCACTTTAGGATTATAATAACACTTTCATTAAGTAGTTAGAATTGTTTTTACTTTCAAACAATTGTGGGTTATATATATTGACAATTTCACAACTATATAGGGTTATCGGTATATTGTCCTTCTGTTTTATTTTATTTTTCAAAATTATCACATTTCTTTTATAGTAAAAAGTAAATCATTCTTCAGTTTTAACCCCTCATTAATTTTTTTTAATTTTTTATCATTCAATTCTCTACGTTAAATTGTAAAAAAAAATCTAAACTTATAGTATATGATACCAAACATAAGAAAACATGAGTATTTATCTTATTGTTATGTTCCGTTATTTCTTAGCCATACTTTTCTATTCTATTTTCTATAAAATTGTACAATTTTCTCTTTCTTGATATTTCAATATAGTTTCCTAATACTTCCCCGTTTCATTTTAAACGGAACACTTTGACTTTAAATAGTTAACTTGAAAATTTTGATTCTTTATAGCTGTCATTAAGAATAATTTAAATTCTTGAAAAATTAATATTATAAAAATATACTCTATTTGTCCCACTTCATCTTGGCTATCACAAAATCTAAATACAAGTTGAGAAATTCTAAATGGAGGTAAATATAATGAAAAATACTATATTACCCTTACTTATTTAATTTTAAATAATCAAAACTTGATTAATATTAAAACTAATTAAGGGTAATATAGTAAATATTTCATTAAATTTACCTGCATTTAGAATTTTCCTACTTGTATTTAAATTTGCCCTTTGGATATTTACTTTTTCATGGTTTTCATTGAGTATGTTTGACCATAAATATCTTTAATTACCTATAGTAATGCCGCATAAAAAAAATATTTAAAAAATAAATGTTAAGATGAATCTACAATGTATCACACGATATTTTTTATTATATGTGAATTAATTTATATTCACGGTCAAAGTTTATAAAGGTCGACTCCCAAAAAGTAATTAAGCAAAATAAAGTGGGATGAAGGGAGTATATTATAAAAAATCTAACAACGTATCAACAATGCAATGATATTTATATTTATACATCAATTTAATTTTATGGTTAAATAAATAATAATTAATTAAATTAGAATTTGAAATGGATTAGGGCTGAATGCACTATGCATTCTGCTTCGATCAGATCAGATCATCGGACTGTATTTTCACTAATTTGAGTCGTCTGCGGAATAGGTTTCCAAAAATTTATTGGGAATATTATTAATATGATTAGCAGAAACATGACAAACGTCAGCGGTCCCATTGTCTAGTGGTCGGGACATTGGACTCTAAATCCAGTAACCAAGTTCAAATATCGGTGGGACCTTTTTCGTAAGTGAAGTTTGAATACTCCCCGTGTCCCTGCCTATTTTGTAGTGAGAAAATTTTTAGGAGAAAATTTCAACAGTGAAAAGCATGGGGGAAAGCTGACCAGAAGTGACATATTCCCACTTCCATGCCAGTTTGAATAGTGACCGAATTAGATGTTACTTTTCAAATTCTGACTTGATTTGAAGCTATGATTTTTCCCTCCAAACGTCTAATTTTTTGCTCCAAATTTTAAAAGTTGGAGCCAAATTTTACAATTCACTGCTACAACAAGAAATTCAAAAATCCAAGCATTTACATATATAAAAGGAGCATTCATTGCTCAGTTCACCATAACATTAAAGGCGCTTTCATAGCTCTCGGGGGGGAGCCAGTCCAAAAAGTTGGTCCCAATTTCGGTCCCTTCTTGTTCTTCTTCTTCTTCACTGAGTTTGGCCGGAAATGTTGTGATGGTTGACCGTAATTTGACCGACGAAGAAAGGCATCAACTTGCCATTTTTTCGCTCCAGCATACTGATGGAGTGGAAATCCGCGGGGGCAAAAGAGAAGAGACAGTAGCCAGATAGGGGGTTTCCTAGAAGCTGTGAATGCAAGGTCTCGACGTCATGGATGACCAACACCAAATAAAAAGTTAACCGACCTTGAAGCTCTGATGGCCTTACCATTGAGAGATAAGCGAACTTGTAGGAGTACGGCTATTGATCTACATGTAAGCTAGAGAACAATACAAAGGGCTGTGACAAGCAAATCATCAAGAGCCACACAAACATTGTTCATCCATGCCTAACTGTGGAATGCAAAACACAAAGGCTAAAATGGTGTCTTAATCACGTCCAATGCAACATGAATTTCAAAGACATGCACAACATAATCCACATCGACGAGAAATGGATCTATCTGACTGAGGCAACAACCATGTACTTATTAGCACCTACAGAACAAGAACCATATAGAGCAACACAAAACAAGCATTACATTCCTAAGCTAATATTTCTATGTGCTGTTTGTCGAACCCTTTTAGACCATGGGGGAATGTTTTATTTGATGGTAAAATAGGGGTGTTCCCATATGTTGAATATAAGAAAGCAAAAAACAACAACATAAATAGGCCAAGAGGAACTATGGTTCTTACTCCTGTAGAATCCATAAACCGAGAATGCATTAGGAAGAAGCTAATAGATGAACTGATTCCAGCAATCAAAGCTAGGTGGCCACCTTGGGCCAGCAAACATATTTTCATTCATCAAGATAATGCAAGCTCTAATATATTGGCCAATGACCCAAAGTTTTTAGCAGCAACCAATTCAGACGGTTTTTCAATCATATTAGAGTGTCAGCCATCTAAATCACGAGATTTGAACATTTTAGACTTGGGGTTTTTTGCTAGCTTTTCAAGTTTACAGTACCAAAACCCTAACTCAACTCTAGAAGGACTCTTAGGGGCTGTGCATGATGCTTTTGATAGAGAAGAACCAAAAAAGCTGGATGATATTTTTCTTTCTTTGCAAAATGTTAGGATCGAAATTATGAAATGTATGGGGGAATGGTTTCAATTAGCCACACATGGGCAAACAGAGGTTGAGAAGACTTGGAATTTTGCCGACAAACTTAACGGTGGACTCAGAAATTGTAAGGGCTTGGAAGAACATACACAGTTCAGGATTTACTGATCAATGTGGAGATGGTGTAGAAAGGGCTGAAGAAAAATATTTTGAAGGTTGTGCTTCTAGATGTATAATCTAGGGTAAACATGTCTTTTGGTTTCATAAAAATGTTTATAGAGCAACCTGTAAAATATGTGGGTGTTAATCACTCTTTTGTAATGCAATGCATTTCAGTTTTATTTTGTAAATTCTGCAGCTTTTAATCCCCAAGTCATAAAATGTTCCAATTAACAACTACAAACTGGCTGCAACACACTAAACAAAAAGAGCAGAAATGTACAATAACTCACATAGACGCCGTCCAAATGTTTTTACAAAGTGGAAAAATGGTTGCATCATTTTCAGGTGTACACCTTAAATGTATCATCATTAAAGGCTTGCTGCTATAAACCGGGTCATCTCAGAGCTGTTTTTATTTCATTTTAATGCCCCGCCAAGAACAGTTCAGATTTTACATCAAACCGCATGGCTGCATTACAAGAAAATTCATAATCATAGCTTCATCACAGATGTTGACGTAGTTACAAATAATGCCCCACCAAGAACAACACCGCTTTTAGGAAGCACCGCATGGCTGCATTACTTGTAACCACAACCTAACTTATTTCTAACACCCTCGGTTCAGGTTTAACAGTTACTACATTCGTAACCTACCTTTTTTTTTTACAAACAAGTAACATCTGGAGTCAACATTAACTGGACATGGGGAACCTAACAACATCTCATAAAAGGACAAGTAGTGTCCGGAATCAACCCAAACCGGACATGCATTAAACAACAATGAAACACCCAGTTTAACAAAACAATGCAAGTTGTGTCCGGAATCAACCCAAACCAGACATGCAATACACAAAAGTAGCTCATCATAACATATGAAGACAATTAGTATCCGGAATTAACCCAAACCAAACATGCACATAAGAGAGACAACAAATAAATATGTCATATAACAACAATTACTGTTCGAAATCAACCCAAACCAGACATGTACAAAACAGAAGCTCTTGAAAATGTCTTAGAAGAACAAGTCAAACATATTTCCCGGCTGTGATTTCCTGGAAGTACAAGTACATGAAACGACGGTTAGAAATTGGGCAAAACAAAGAAATTGTATAAATCATGAAAAGAAACTGAATAGTAAAAGTGTTCATTCATACAACCTGTAAATCAAATTACTCGTCCTCTGGGGAAGACGTTTAAGGTAGAATTCTGGAGTTTGCATCAGCGGATACGAACTCCACAAGTGTTTCGCGGAGTAAAACACCATACTCAGAGTTATCACGGATGCTCCATTTTGGTTTCCCTTTATTATGAACATAAGTGGACCAATTTTTCGGATAATTACATGCACCAAAATCGTAGAACCCGGGCTCCCCCCATTTAATGCTGTGATAATCTATGTTCGAGTCATACTGTGGGGACTCATGTTCAGGTGACTCAGTCTGACACTGAGTTTCAAGTGGTATTGGTTCAACATTGATTTGATCATTACCCTCACCAATCCAAAAATTGGTCACATCAGACCAGGAATCAAAGTCAATTGGACTAAAGTGAGTAGCTATTGGTATGTCTTAGCTCGTAAAGGAGTGAGGTGCAACAATGTCATTCAGTTCTTCCGAACAGGCATGTGCCCGGGAGTCATAAGCTCCGGCACAAGCCTTTTTTTGGAGAATGTGATGATGCACCAAGTATGGCATTCGAGGATTGGCTTTGGGATGTTATTTCTTGTCCAGCCTTAACCCCATCATCGGTGTCCATGTGTGCACTAATCACAAATAGGGAAGCTGTGATTTATGATGCATAACTCAAACAAACAGTACCAATACATTTACCAGCGGATACCACGAGAAAAAAACACAACCAGTTCGAAGATGTATGCTCAAACAATAAATACTGCATAACCAATTCCCAAACATACTAATTCAGTATAGATGTGTACACAAAATAATAAATCGGTACAGATGCATACGCAAAATAATAAAACGCTGCAGATGTATGCCCAAGCATAGAATATACCCTGTAACAGGTTAAGGACTTTTAAAAAAGTTCGAACTCACCATATTAAACGCAACACATTTATTCATAACAGTTATCAGTGGAAGCTCATAGATTTATTCATAACATTCAATAACATCCATTTAGAACATTTATCAGTAGAAGCTCATAGATTTGGATGTCTCATGACAGAGACATAGCACAAACAGAGTAATAAAGACAAATTTAAACACCAACCCACACAAATACATATCAAACTGATGCAAAACTGACCAGAGCGAGTATAAAACACATGTCGGCAACTTGTTGACTGATTCAAAACTTGGCATACATTTCACAAAAACCATATCGGCAAAAAGAAACCGTTGGAAAATCAACCAGCCAACATAATACAACCGACATCAAAGCAGTCAAATCTGGTAAAGGCAAAACCCTGAATCCAATTGCGTTAAGCTGATTTTAAATAATGTAAAAGCGGATCCGATAAAACCATGAAAAAAACTTAATTTTTTGAAAACCCTTACACGTGCAAGGTAGGCAAACAGACAGGGTAACCGGCCTGAACCCCTGAACGCGGAACAGATCTTAGCCAATTTCCTAAAGTTGAGCGTAAAGCATAGCGAATCATGATAAAGATCTCACAAAAACCTATAACTATTATCTGTAAAACGATCGAGAAAGCAGGACAAGTAAACCCTTCAAATCGAAGAACTAAAAAATTAAAATGAAAACAAAAATTTACCGGCGAGAGGATGTTACTACGACGACATAGTTGATAAATGAAGTCAGTGGAGGCTAGGGTTTCAGATGAAAACAAGAGGAAATAGAGAGAGATGAGAGGAGGATGAATGAGTGTTTGGTGGATAAGAACGCAGAAGGGAGTAATGAGGGAGATTAAAGGTTCTGGAGATTGATGAGCGAGCGTTGGAGAGCCAACCACGCGTAACAATTACGCCTAGAAAGACAAGATGGATTAAAGCTTGTCAGGTTTAATCAAACAGCCAGATTCAAAGTTTGAACCTTTGCTTTGGTTTAAAATAGAAGCAATCCCTAATCAAGCCCACTAAGCCCATCGAAAATGAAAGGTAATAGTGTGTAATATTTTTAAAAGAACAGGGCATTCAAGACTTTAAAAGGCTGGTCAATGAGCCATTTTTGGTAAGTTCAGAATGAGTGCAATTTGTGGTGGGAATCCCCAAAATGAAAAGTGAGTAATTTAATTTGGGACCGATGGAGTACTCTCTTTCTTATTCACATTTGTTTTTGCATAAAATTTTAAAATATTAAATTAGTGGAGAAAATTAAATTAATGGATAAAATTAATATAAAATTATGACAACTTAAAGACCACATTTAACACGTGTGCTAATATAAAAGCAAATAGACAGTAATAATTTTCCCTGTTTCTCTATTTGTGACACCCTTACTAAATTGAGGTGTTTCTTTTTAAATGACACACTTTCCATTTTTGGCAAGATTCCTTCAATTTCATCCACTCATTCTATTTTTTTACTTTCAATTTCATTTACTCATTTTATTCACTTAAATGCAAACTAAATCTATGATGACATTCATTTAAATCCAAGCAACTAAACCTATGATGATACAAACAGAGAAACGAAGTCATTATCAAAACCTCATGCCATAACGCTGTAGGCGTAGGGGTCCTCTCAAGCCTACCTGTAAGCAATGCTTGTAGAAACAGAATCTTGTGCAAGATCGTATTCTGAGCAGAGCATTATGGGATCATAACATTGTTAAGTTAGTTTTACAAAAATAAAACGAATTTTTGGGGCAACATCATAGGATTGGATCATATAATCACTTTTTCTAGAATTATGTTTGACCATAAATTTAACTGACATATAAGTAAAAAGGAAAAATGTTTTTTAACCTTATGTATTGATTAAAAATGCAAATATAACCTTGTAAAATCAGAAAGTGCAGCCAAATTGTGACGGAAATTCTTTGAAATGACCATTATACACCTTTGAAAAAAAATTGGAAAATGGAAAAAGACAATACTTATTACTTCACAAAAACTGCCAAAACCCTTCCACCGGTCAACGCCAATCAAGTTCGATCGATGCCAGTCAACGTCGGGCGCCGCTGATCGATGGTGGCCGGATTAGATCAATACTTTTATTAATAAGACATGGATAGATCAACATTCTAGTAAAAAAACACCGTTAAATAGAACTTATATAAAAAAAATCGATAGTGGCCGGGTTAGATAGCACTTTTATTAATAAAACAGAGCTAAATCAGCACTTTAGTAAGAAATACAGGAATAAATCAGCACTTTTATAATAAAAAATGGGTTCAAATTAGCACTATCACAAAAAAAAAAAAGAGTTTACTCTTCATAAATATGTCTTTGTTGCAACTTCATAGTTTAATGTATCATAATATCAACAACGCTTTCAACCAAGAAAAAAAGAGAAAGGTTGACACCACCATTCAAAGAATTTTGGAGTTGCATAAAGGCTCTAGCAGCTCTTACCCATATCACATTGAATTTTGCTGCACTCATCAACTCACTTTTCAAATTTTTTTCGGGGAAAAAAAGAGTAAAAGCTGTCGGGCCAATGTTTGCAATTAACACAAGGCTTCTACTCTCACAACGTATCTAGCTTAGTATTAGACAGCTTTTGCAAGCCAAATGTTTTGCCTCATCTGCTCTAAGAATAAACGAGTGCTTGCTTATGCAGTTTTTAAGGATTGAGGTCTCTAATAATAACCCTCCACCAATGGTGGTTTTAAAAAAATTATGAAAAAAGAGAAGGAAAAAAAAGGAGCAATTATAGGAAGAATGTAGCTTGTTTCAAGTTTCAACCACCAAACAAGCCCAAAGCAAATGCAAGAATAAATTTCTTTTCTGGCTAAAAACTTCATTGTATCTCCCTCTTAACTAAAACTCACAGTCAAAACCTGGTGCATTATGGTATTGCTCTTCACTCACCTCACCTCCAATGGAACTATACATCTTCAGAAATCCCCAAGTTAACCAACAAAACAAACCGCCCAAAGCCCCGAAACTCCCATTAGGAGGAAAATGTTCAGCTGTACTATTATTAACAAAGAATCATGATAATTCACCTCTTTTCTTCTTTCCTAATCCCCAATTGGTCTTTCTACATCCGGCAAATTCACCGGTTCCGGGAAGATCTCCTTCGAGTGGCGCCGGGTTGAAGATGAATGAGCCCCGCCATCGCCATTTGGACCACTTCCCTGGGAACCCGTGGTTCCCGACTGCTTAAAGCTGCCTCCGGCCTCCAATTTGTTAGCCGGTGCAACTGGCACGCCAGTCACATCAGAAGCCTGTCGCCAGCTGCCAAATAATGCAGCATTCCACGAGCTTCTGGACGAGGTTGTCCTAAGCCGGGCTGAGCTAGTGTGCTCCTCCCTCACTACCTTTAAGGGATTTTCGAGAGCTTTAAGAATGTATCTCATAAGGGGACG
>JAULKM010055863.1:5656-28577 GCA_032355605.1 Rubia tinctorum
CACCATCACCTGGCGGCCGCCACACCACCACCAGTAGTAAATCAAAATTTTAAAACTGAAATTAAAATTAAACATTCAAAAGTTTAAAACTGAAATTAAAATTAAATATTTATATTTATTTAATTTTAGTTAAATTTTTATTTTTTAGTACATATGTATTCAAAAAGTATAAATATATGGCGTATACAGTAAAATATAGGGCGTGATATAGCAATCCACTCTAAAATTAAATAAATAAAAATGATTTTCATCGAATGGTTCTCATCCCATGATTTTCATCGCATGGTTCTCATCGCATGACTCTCATCATATGCGATGAGAACCATTCGATTAGAGTCATGCGATGAGAACCACGAGATGAGAACCACGACCACCAGAATCGGAGCTTGCCGGAGTTTGACCGGAAATTGGCTGGAGGTCGGCCGAAAATTGGCCAGAGATCGGCCGGAATTTGACTAGTCACCACCATCAACAGGCGGCCGCCACACCACCACCAGTAGTAAATCAAAATTTTAAAACTGAAATTAAAATTAAACATTCAAATTTTAAAACTGAAATTAAAATTAAATATTTATATTTATTTAATTTAATTTTTATTTTTATTTTTTAGTACATATGAATTCAAAAAGTATAAATACAGTGCGTATACAGTAAAATACAGTGCGTGATATAACAATCCACTCTATTTTTTAAAAATACTGTACCCATAGGATTAATTTCCCAACACTTCGTGTACCCACTCCCTTCCATCACTCCAACCTTACATCTATATATAGTCCTCAAAAGCTTGTAAAGCTTGCATACAAAACCCATTAATTTTGGTCGAAGAAGCAGTTTAACCAATCAGTCTTCTGTAGTAATGGCCAAGGATGTGGGAATGGTGGATGCAGGTTCCTTGAGTGCGAAAGATTACATAGATCCGCCACCTGCACCTTTGTTCGATCTTGAAGAGCTCGCCCACTGGTCTTTCTACAG
This sequence comes from Rubia tinctorum, assembly GCA_032355605.1. Classification (NCBI taxonomy): domain Eukaryota; kingdom Viridiplantae; phylum Streptophyta; class Magnoliopsida; order Gentianales; family Rubiaceae; genus Rubia; species Rubia tinctorum. The sequence continues at coordinate 6,632 of JAULKM010055863.1, forward strand.
AGCTCTGATTGCCGAGTTTGTTGCCACTTTTCTCTTCCTTTACATCCTTGTCCTGACCATTATCGGCTACCATGTTCAGACCACCGTCACCGATCCTTGCGGCGGCGTCGGCCTCCTCGGCATTGCATGGGCTGCCGGCGGCATGATCTTCGTCCTCGTCTACTGCACCGCTGGTATTTCTGGTGCGTTGAGCTTCCTTTAAATCCTTCGATTTCAAGATAACAAATTTGGTAAAACAGTTTGAAATGGTTCTTACCTCCGTTATGTGTTCGTTAAAACGTTTGATTCACATGTGAAAATGCTTTCGTTGAGGCAGAATTTGTGTTCTTTGTTTGTGAGTATACTATGAGTCTAAATTATTAATTTTTTGAAAGTATACTATGAGTCTAATTAGGAGGAATTAACCATGTATGGTACGGTAGGCACGTACCTTTCTCCTAGGTTTACTTTCTGAAGCTCTTCTTGCCCTGAAATAAAGTTAACCTTCAATTCTGTTTACCTGATATGTTGGGCACTGAAAATTTGCATTTCAATTCCGTTTAAATTCATTCAATTCAAATTAATTCAGTTCAATTCAGCGTAAATTTAGTTTTGATAAAATTTAACTTAATCTATTTCACGATACCATTTTTCAACATATTTATTTTACTTCATTTCACTTCAGTACAGTTCAATTCAAATTAGATCATTTCATATCAGATCATTTCATATCAGATCAGATAAACTCCATAAAACAATAAAACGGGGCCTTAGTCATGTGATTTTAAATTATTACCTAATACATGAGGGCGTGGATAATGAAAAGCGGGGGAAATTAAATCTTGTATCTGGCACTTTTTATCTAAATCGAACTGAACTAAAACTATACAGACTGATCATAGAATGAATGTTTGATCAATGAAAGGCTTAATCTCTAAGTTTGATCTTACACATATTACTAACATAAAAAAAAGTGCAAAAAATGAATGTTTTATGGTTTGGTATATCTAGGTGGGCACATAAACCCAGCAGTGACATTTGGGCTGCTGTTGGGGCGGAAAGTATCACTGATCAGAGCGTTGGCATACATGGTGGTGCAGTGTTTGGGTGCCACTTGCGGGGTGGGGATGGTGAAGGGCTTCCAGAAGTCTCACTACGGCAGCAACGGCGGCGGAGCCAACGGGATCCAGGAGGGTTACAGCCACGGGGTTGCGTTGGGTGCTGAAATAATCGGCACATTTGTTCTTGTTTACACTGTTTTCTCCGCCACTGATCCCAAGCGTAGTGCACGAGACTCCCACATCCCAGTAAGTAACTAATCATCCTTTGAATTCACTCCAAATCTTTCACTTTATTTTTCTATTATAGGGTACTCAAAAGGTAAAATTTAGATTGTATAAATGATTCTTCCGTATCACGTAAGGAGTTGTAGAATAATGATACAAAATAAGCACACGACTGTTAGCGGGTTGAGATCATGTTCTTTTCGTCTGATTTATATACATTCCCTCACTTTTAGTGTAAAGGTACTAATATATATTTTTTTCACGGTCATTTATTCATTTAGATGTAGTAGGAAAAGTGGGCTATTTAAATTAGTTGGCCAATTTTCATGAAAATAAGAAATATGAACATTTGAATGAGACAAACGAATAAAAAAAGTAGTAACTTTACAAAAATGGAGGGAGTATCGGATATACTGAACTAAAGAAAAGTTAAAATAAGTGTGGTGAAGAATAGTGATAGGAGGACTAAATTTCATTAACTTAAAATTTAGTGAAATGAATCAAATTGAACGTCGGTCAAGTTGAAAATAACACGATCACGTGGTATGGTGTTCATATGTTAATATTAAATTTAATCTTTGAAATAACTACACATTGTGATTCAAACTATTAGCTTGTCCCTTGGGTACAAATTAATTGAGTCAAGTCTCTGGTTATAATAATTAAACGCACTTCAGGTCGGTAGCTGGGGATAATGAACACTTGCCTCATGAAATTGAATACGGAGGGCCTCACATTTGTACAGACATTTAAATCCACAGTTCAAGAATTTAATATCGTTCTGTGATCGTGATGCTTTTGGCGTAGGTTCACATGACCTTCGGAACGTGTAGACTTGTTCAAAAAAAATAATTGAGCTGAAGAAATGACAAATAAATAATTAAATTTTGCATGCAGGTGTTGGCGCCTCTACCAATAGGGTTTGCAGTGTTCATGGTTCACTTGGCAACCATCCCCATCACCGGTACCGGCATCAATCCGGCAAGAAGTCTTGGTGCTGCTGTTATCTTCAACAAGGACACTGCCTGGGATGACCAAGTATTTTTCCTTTCTTTTTCTTTCTTCCTCATTTTCCTTTTTAGTTTTCAACAAATTATATCCTTCCTACATTTTCACAAGTTCACATGAAGAGTCGTGTTTCTATAACCTACGTAGCGAAAACCCTTTCATGATGTCACATCACGGTCTTTTTCTAATGTTACGGAGAAACCAATGTATTTTTTAACTTATGCACTATATATACTTTTAAATTTAAATATTGTACTTTTTATATAATTTTTCTTGTATATTTCACATTCAAACACATTTTCTTACGTGCTGAACATATAATGTATAGTATATAAATTGAAAATATATTGGTTGTTTCATAAATTTAGAAAATACCATGTTTCATAAGATTTAGCCTTATAATAGAAATTGTTTGTTTTTTGGATTGTTCTGTCAACTGGAGATATTGAAGTCATTTTGATTTCAAACACCATATAATAGAAATTGTTTGCTTTTTGGATTGTTCTGTCAACCAGGGATATTGAAGTCATTTTGACTAATCTAAACCAAAGTTGTCAAAAATAATATAATATGTTACTGATTTAATTCTTTACTATATATAATCAATCATAACTTATACTAATATTATAATATATTACTAATTTAATTTTTTTACTATATATAGTCAACCATAACTTGTTAAAATATATAACTTCTTAAGATATAATTAAAATCATAAATATCTCATTGTAATATATATATATATATATATATATATCACTGAAGAAAATTTAAAGAAACACATAATATGAAATAACAAAATGTTGAAAAAATTTAATACATTGATAGAGTGCTTCTGATAGAAATATATATACATATTTTTATTTATTAATTTGTACATGACAAAATTTAGTTTTAGCCCGACTAACTGTTAAATGAAGACATTTTATAATTAGTGAGACTAATAAGATCATTTAACATTTACCTTTATTTATTTTAATGAGATACATATAATTATGATAGCCTTTTAAAATGAATCTAAACATACAAATAATTACTTTTTAAATAATTTGAATGAAATATTAAAAAGATAATCAAATTTGATTGTATTCAATGTTTAACAATTTCTAAATATCTCATATAATTTTTCATAGATGACTAAACTTTACAATTTTAGATTAAAAAATTTTAAAAAAATTAATGCTAATATTTTAATTAATAATATCGCGCAAAAAATTTAATCATAATATTTTAATTAATAATATCGCGCGAGTAACATCAAATTGATGGTGGTTGTTGCAGTGGATATTTTGGGTAGGACCCTTCATTGGTGCGGCGATTGCAGCATTCTATCACCAGATTGTGATCAGAGCAGGCGCTGCTAAAGCCATCAGTTCCTTCACTAGTGCTGCCAGTGCTTAGACGATACCGATCTGGCTATGCAAGATGATGATCAAGTGAAGCTTCTGTATTGTTCATTGTTTTAAAGTTTTTGCCAGCTATACACGTTAATATAAGGCCAGGTATTTGATGTTATACTTGTATTTTAAAATTCATTAATTAGCCAGCATATATATAGGCTAACAAAGCCACACGTACATATTATAAATAATAAACAAGGAAAATGACTAATTCTGGTGCTCAACACCCGGAGTAGAAATATCTAGCACCGCCAACTAGCTAAGCGCGCCGTCGATACATCGAGTGGTTGGTGAAGACGTCAGTTAGTTGTTCGTAGATGCAAAGATAGGAATGCGAAATAAGATCAGAGAATATTTTCTCAAATCAAGTGGTGGTCTTTTAGAATATGTTTAATACGTTGATGGAAGACTGGTTTTTCAACAACATGAAGTGCCGCTAGATCATCACAATATGCAGTAATTAGTGTAGATGAAGGAGCATTGTGTTCAGATAAGAGAGAAGCGAGTCATTGAACTTTTCAAGAGAGCGCAATGAGATAAGGATACTTAATTGGCTTCAACAAAAGATTAAGAAACAATAGATTGTTTCTTAGATTTCCATGAGATTGGGTTGGAACCAAGCATAGTAAAATATCTAACTGTTGAGCGGTCAATGGTGGCAACAGTGGAGTTAAATAATTTTTAATAAAATAATATTCAATAACAATAATTTTATTCAACCTGATGGGGTTGAAGGATAATTTTTTTAAAAAATTAGTAACCATAAAAAAATTCTGGCGGGGACTGAAGGGTACTTTTAAAGATTTAATACCCGTTGAAAATTTGTAGGCGGGGGCTGGCACTACTGGAAAATACCCCTATAGGCACAGGTAATTCACCACAAATGCACCGGTAATTTGCCCCCTGATATACCAGTGCCTAAGTGACCCGGTGTAAATTTACACAGTTTTGAGCACCGTTAAGGTTTACCGGTGCTAAAAAGAATGAGTACTGGTATCTATAGGTACCGGTGCTAGTCTGATTCCTTACCGGTGTTCCAAAAGCCATTCCCTGTTAAAGATTTTGGGCATCGGTATGTTGAAATACATGTCGGTTCTTATTTTAGTCAGCACTAGGTATTATTTTGGAACAGGTGATTATTTTATTTTAGAATCAGCTTGTATTTTAGTACTGGCATAACCATTCTTAGCACCTTAATGTAATTGTTTGGTGGTTTTTTTAAACACCGGTATGAATTCAAAGCACCGGTACATCAATTTGACAAATATGGATGAATTGTAGCACCGGTATGGTATATTATTTTTTATTACCGATGCTATTATAAAAAAAATGAAACGGATATTGTTTTTAAAATTTTTCCCTATCCCGGATCAAATACGGGGAAAATGGATTCAAGAAATTCCACATAAATTATTAAAAAAGAGTATTGCTAATTTAAAAAATTGGAATCCACAATTGCAAAATGTGAAAGCATAAACATCATTCTTAATAAACTACTCCCATCACTCAACCGGATCCAAATTTCATGACCTATCAATCAAATAAATTTCCCTGGGCATCAATATTTATCTTTGCATCTTTTGTGTAAACATCAACACATACCTCACACCATTTCTCCGACATCTCTTGAAGTTCACATGCATTGTATGACCCTTGGTTCTCTGGAAAAACCTGCGATTTGATTAAATGTTAGGCAGTAGGATGTGGTACTGAAAATGAAGACTAAACTGTTGTTTTTTTAGTAGTTTGTGGTACTTATATCAAGTAGATTCTTCGAAGTTGTCTTTAGGACTAGCTCTTCCAGGAATAACATGACATAATAGATGCATTCCCAACAACTCTCTTGTTCGGCTGAGACGGGAAACAACAACTGTCAATGTTTAATCAGTGTCTGGAGGACTAAAAAATTATGAAGTACTTGTAAAATATGTTTGGGAAGGATATGAATTCTTAAGCTAATGTTTGTTATTTTTCAAGTAAAATTGGCTGAGCGGTCTTTCTTCCTCTTCTTCCTCTCATATTTACATGCTAGCCTGCGGATATATTATTTTCAAATATTAATAACATAACTTTGAAGGAAAAATAAATTTTAAATGAATCAATAGAATTTTCTGGAAATCACTTGGCTTCCGACAAAATCGGCAGTTTTATACCACCGGTCAGCATGTCCAAGGTGAAAATATCATTCGTACCGAGACAAATGATGACGAGGAACCAATGTTTCCGGTGTTAATACTTAAGAAATTAATATGTTGGGAATATGTTTATTAAATGGATGGTAATGGTAAAAGAATAAGAAAATTTGTCTGACCTCCTGAGGTAGGGTACCAAATACATGTCAGCATCACATGCAACCATCGTCTCCCAGATGAGGGCAACCCGGTTAGTGTTATCAATCTCTTCCATAATGGTGTCTAGCCTTCCTGTGTTCGAGACACGATTGGATTCAGCCCATGTTGTTGTCCATCACTTTACTCCTTAGATCCCTGTCAGAGAAAAAGTCAATTTTGGTCTTCGAGTACGTGTAAAATCAGAATTTGAAATTTTGAAATATGAAACTTACCTCATCCACAAATCCATCTGAGTGTTCGAGATCCATGTCATGCCATGACGATTCCTAAGCTTGCTTCTGAACTTCAACATTTGCTCGATATCTAGGGCACATTTGACATGTCTGCCTAATGTGAAATCCGGAAACTGGGTGAAATACGGAACCTTGCCCTGAGCATTCATGTTCTAAACCACCTCATTGCAATATTTGATGAGCTTATTCACCGTGGATACTCCGTCAATTTGAGCCTATTTACAATTTGCATGTGCAAAGTTTTATTAAAAGGCATTAAGTGTATGAAAAGTGTAGAAATGAAATAGTAACGTGGTATAAACACAATACCAGTTTCAGAGGCTTGAATACTTTGTCCGACGTTTGCTTTCCCGGCCTGTAACCGGTCATAGAAGTGGATGGCTTTGTCTAATTTGTATTGGTAGGCTATTACACGTGATAGAAAAACAATGTTATATTGCAATAAGGAAGTGAACACTTGGTATATATATCCAGTAAATGAATTATATATAAAAAATTACTGGAATTACCTCATCGCCACTCAGATCAAGGAATTTTTGGTTCTCGTCCACGGAATCCTTTAGAGGCACATCCTTCTCATCTTCCTTTGGAGGCTCATCATCTTGGTCGACCAAAACTATCGGCCAATCAACCACATGTCCAAGGGCATCTCCAACATCCACTATCACAGGAAACCCCCTCTAGCACCAATTTTTCAGAAGGCTAGCACTGGTTTTTTGGGATCTAAAAAACTTGTGCCTAAGTAGGGGTCGAAACAGTTTCACCGGTTTTTTTTAAAATGGTGTTAATTTAGCACCAGTTTTTTTCTGTTAGCACCGGTTTTTGGAACTAGTATTAATTTAGCACCGGTTCTAAAAAAATCAGTGCCAACAATTTTCAAGGATTAAAAAATGCCCTTACTGTGTAAGCAACCGCATGCAGCTGCATATAGAGGAAGGAAAAAAATGCCCTTCCTTTGTAAGCAGTCGCACGCAGCTGTGTTCAGAGGAAGGGAAAGACCCAAAATTAATGATTTAATAGGGCATTAATTTAATAATATTATTAACTTCTCAAAATTTATAATATAAAAATAAAACCAAAAAAAGTATGATACAAAATTAATAATCTATGGGACTAAACATAACTATCCCAAACATAACTATCTATGCGACTAAACATAACTTTATCTTGAACTATGGGGTATATTAAAACCATTGGGGTATATCCTCATTGTTAGGGCTTAGGGAAGGAGTCCGCAGATTCACAAATGTATACATAGAGACTACGAAAAGGGATTGAATTGCACCTAGCAAAGCAATTTTCTCATGTCTCATCTACAATGGGCAATGCGCAGATTATACCATCCACAATGCAGCAACAACAAGAAAGTAATATCAATATAAAGATGAAAATAGTTGTGGAGAATGAGTTATAGAAGATACTTCGATGAGGTCCTTGCATCCCCTGAAGCATCCCATTGTGCAGCTCAAATCTACCTCAACATTCACTTCCCTCTTGTTATCACCATTTTCGCTCTTATGCACTTCTTGTAGCCACAGACTGCAGTGCACATACACCAAATCCTTCATCCACTTATCATCAGGCTGATGTCCTCTTACTCTTCCAATTAAAATTGCATCTATTTGTTCACTCGATAATATGTTTAACTACTTTACTTTTCATTCAGAATCATTTTAAATGGGGAAATTAGATTCAATCACCATGGACATACAATCATGCAAAGATGAACATGCAGAAGACGTGAAATTAGTGCATCAACATTATAAAAGTGCGCAGAAACATCCCAGATAATTACATACATCACTACTTCTACATTATAATTCAAAAGAAGATAGCATCATCGCATCTACATGATACCAAGACAACGCCTTTCTCTATTCTCAAAAGGGAAAAAACAAGGACATAGATTCCTAAAACCTACTACCATGAAGTCAGTCTTGTTTGCATTCAACTTACTATAACCTTCTTAGTTGTTAAGTGGTCAAGAAACTGTCTCATGTAGAGTTAGCAAAGTTCAAGACATAGAACTAGGTGCAAGCAAATAATACATATGACCGGGCTACATCTTGACTGAATTATGTATAAATCAAAACATGTCAACATGACAAACATGTCCATTCAATTGTTATTTGTATCGCCAATTCACCTATATTCAGTATAAAAGAAGAAAAGAAAACAAATTTATGCTATTATAAACTTTCATTACGGGATCAAGCGACAAGGAAAAACTGAAGTCATTCAATGTTCAGCTACATACCTCATTTCTACATAATTGGTGTAGCCTAAGTGGACATGGAAGAGGAAATACAGTATCAGGCAACACGGGCAACATTCAGATTAAACTAGAGAAAATAAAATATTTATGACACAGACGCTGATGAATAGCCAAAAAGGGGGGATGTACCCTTATCTGCCTATTCAGTATCTGATAGTAAAATAGGTTCCTCTACCATTAAATTCTGCAAGCGGGAATCAGTATCTGATGGTAAAATTGGTTCATCTACCATTCAATACTGTAACCGGGAATCAGTATCTGATGATAAAACAAGTTCTTCTACCATTAAATTCTGTAATCGGGAATCAGTATTTGATAGAAGAACAAGTTCTTCTACCATTAAATTCTGCAACCCGGATTTCAATTCCCGGTTACAGAAGTCTTCATACTCTCCTTTGTCTCCTCATTTCTTGCTCGACTCAACAACTCTCAGCTAAGGGGTCAATTAAAATACCTCAGCTGCTATTGTTAGAGGGCCCTTAACACCTTCTCTCGACCCTTCGAGACTCACTCTACAATCTTTCTTCCTCACAGTGAAACTCACAACCTTGGCAATCTCTTCTAGCTTGGATATAATCTTAGGCACATAAGCGCCTGACACAAACCTCGACCCATAAGTCCCATCATCAAACAACCCAGGAAGATCAAACCCACTCGAAAATGAGATGATATCAAACGCATTTAAGCTTTCCAGCCTAGGCAAGGCAGCTAGCTTCTTCCTACTCTCCCCCTCAAACTCCGACTTAGACATTGACTGATCAGACTCGAACCCACTCATCTCAATCTCACCCTCAATTACATCATCATTAACATTACACACTTTGTCATCCTCAATATAAAACTTAAAAAACAAACACACTGACTAGCAGCTAAAATGAATAAATAAGATTTCAGAACAAAAATAGCTATAAAAAACATGTTTTTCCTTCCAACTTTCAGGAACTAAACAGAATAACAGCTCATAAATAACTAAGTAATGCATAAAAAATAAGCTTTTTCCCTTTCCTATGTTCTTAAGCAAGAAAATTATATTCAATCAGTCAATCAAGAAGCTTAAATAATGGCTTTATTGTAAAAATATGCAAACTTAGGGGGTTACCTTGGTAATGGTGGGAAATATAGTGAGCAGGGAGGAAAAGAGTGAGGAATGAGAAGAGTTGGCTTGCAACCTGGAGCGGCGAAGGCAAGGCTGTAGCAAGCGGCGGAGGCTGGAGCAATCGGAAGAGGCTGGAACCGGCGGAGGCGAGGCTGAAGCAATCGGCGGAGGGTGGAGTGATCGGTGAAGGGTGAAGCAATCAGCAGAGGGTAGAGCAAGCGGCCGAGGTGGAGGTGGAGCTGGAGCGACGGAAGGAGGTAGGCGACGAGGGGTGAGGCGGCGGTGGGGGGTAGAAGCGACAGTGTGGTGGAGGAGAACTAAAGACGTGTGTGAAGAAAGAAATCTATATCTGGGCTTTAGGGTAAACGAGTCAAGTATGGGTTCTGGGCCAAAACTAAGCCCATTAGTTAATGCCAAGCATTATGAAAAATTACGCTATGACCCAAAATTTTGTTACGGCATTATCTTTTTCTAAAAAATACATGATTTTTGTTATTCTTGCATAAATGTAGGAATAAAAAAATTTATTATTTGGGTAAAATGTTGGAAAGCGCTAGTACATGTTCTAGAATAATTTAGAATTGATTACTTTGAAGTAAGAAAGGGAAATCAAAAAAGATTACGAATATGTTCTTGCGCCGCATTGTTGATAAATATTTCCTTATGGTCTTGAAAAATACAATGAGGTTGTATAAAGTATCATTACGTTTGAGCAGATTTCAATTTTGAGTTACGAGTAAAGTTTTTACGTTTTGCATTTAGGTCCCTCCAAGAAAGTTAGAGTTGTTGAATCATGAAATTGGCAACACCAAAATGCAATTCAATAACATAAAATTGCGAATTTGCAATTTGGGCATGTATGGATGAACGAAAGGGCCTCGGAAGTCAACATTGATTGTTTCTACACAGTCTTAGAAATTTACATTATAGCCCAAAATTGTGTTACCCTATAATCAATTTCTCCTAAATATATGATTTTTGTTATTCTTTCCTAAATATAGATATATTAAATAGATGAATTTTATGGTGAAATGATGGAAAACACTAGTACATGTTTTAGAGTAATTTAGAGTTAGTTACTTGGAAGTATAAAAAAATCGAAAAATATTTACAAATATGTTCCTGTGCTTGATTATTGATAAATACTATGTCCTGGACTTGGTAAATATAATAGAGGTGTATAGGGTAGCATCAAATTTGAGCGGATTTCAATTTGGAGTTACGAGTAAAGTTTTTACTTTTTGCATTTAGGTCCCTCCAAGAAAGTTGGAGTTGTCGAATCACGAAATTGGCAACACCAAAATAAAATTCAATAATATAAGAATGCAAATTTGCAATTTGGGCATGTATGGGTGAACGAAAGAGTCTCGAAAGTCAACATTGATTGTTTCTACACAGACTTGGAAATTTACACTATAACCCAAAATTGTGTTACCATGTAATCAATTTCTCCAAAATATATAATTTTTGTTATTCTTTCCTAAATATAGAAATATTAAATAGATGAATTTTCTGGTGAAATGTTGGAAAGCGCTAGTACATGTTCTAGAGTAAAATAGAGTTAGTTGCTTGGAAGTAATAAAAAGAAATCGAAAAAGATTTACAAATATGTTCTTTTAACTTATTATTGATAAATACTATGTTCTGGACTTGGTAAATATAATGGAGATGTACATGGTAGCATCAAGTTTGAACGGATTTCAATTTGGAGTTACGAGTAAACTTTTTATTTTTTGCATTTAGGTCCCTCCAAGAAAGTTGGGGATTTCGAATCACGAAATTGGCAACACCAAAATGCAATTCAATAACATACGATTGTGAATTTTCAAAAGTCAACATTGATTGCTTCTATACAGTTTTAAAAAATTACACTGTGGTCCAAAATTGTGTTACCCTATTATCCATTACTAAAAAATACATGATTTTTTGTTGTTCTTGCCAAAGTATAAGGGTTTATATAACTTAGTTATTAAGGTTTATATATACAAAGTCAAGCAAGGTTGACTATTCATTGGTTAAAATGAAACATTTATATTCTTGTTTATACGTACTATGTTAAGTAAGGGGTGACCGTTGATTAGTTAAAGTAACCTTAGTTATTAGTATTTACATGTAGAAAGTCAAATAAGGTTTAACAGCTGACTAGTTAAAGTCAAACATTTTTATTTGTATTTATATATACTAAATCTATTAAGGGTTGAACATTAATTAGCTAATGTCAAGCATTTTTATTCTTATTTATATTAGGTCAATAAATGTTGATCGTTGATTAATTTAAATCAACCTAGATATAGTTAATGTAACAAAAGAAGTGAACGATTTTGAAAGTCAAGAAAAATAATAATTTATCTTAGAGCGGCTGCGTGCAACTGCGCCCATCTCATTAATTTTTTGGCAAAATTTTAAAAATATTTGGCAAATATTTTTTGAAATTTTGGCATGAAGATTCCATTTTTAAAATTTTTAACACCGATTTTGGAAACGGTTTTTTGAAAACTAGTGCTAAATATTTCTAAAAATTTTAGCTTAGAGCGGCTCCGCGCAGCTACGCCCAGCCCATGGAAATTTTTGGGGAAAAATCAAATTCTTGGAGAATATTTTGAAATTTTCTACAAATATTTTGTGGGAAGATTGAATTTTTTTGTGGGAAGATTAAAATTTTTTATAAAACTTTTGCTAAGAGCGGCTGCGTGCAGCTGCACCCAACCCATGAAATTTTTCAAAAAATATATTTAAAAAATCAAAATTTTAAAATTTCTGCCGTGAAGATTGTATTTTTAAAATTTTTAACACCGTTTTTTAATAAAAATATGTGCCAAAATAAGTGTTAATTAACACCAGTTTTTTTAAAAATCAGTGTTAATTTAAAAAACCAATGGTAATATAACACCAGTTTTCAAAAAAATCGGTGCTAATTTCAAAAAATAAGTACTAATTTCATTTGGGTGCCAAAAAGCTGGTGCTAGAGGGGGGTCTCTGTGGTAGTGATCGATGAATTTGTGGTTGGCCGAAAGCAATCCTGCCTTAGCATGGAAGACCGGCTTACAAACTCGAACACGGGCAACTCCACCGGTAGAACTATGGCTATGGCGAGTTTTTTTGGAGAAACCCATTTGCCACCATGACCCTTAAATCGTCAAGGTTCTTGACGAACAAGGAAACTTTCTCCCCATTGCAGAACAAGATTTGTTAGAATACAAAATAACATTAAAGGATATAGTTTTGGGGATCATATAAATAAAATGGAATCGAAATCTATATTTTTACCTCCATATCATCCCCCTCATCGCTCGGATCACCCTCAGACTTGGTTTTAGCAGCACTGACCTGGCTCAATGCCTTCTCAATGAATGACTTTGGATTATCGAGGCTCGCTGGGATTTGAACTCCTCCAGCAGCTGCAATCCTCTTGACTAGCTAGTTGAGATATGTCACCATCGCCTTGACCATATTTTTTTTGTAGGTTTCTTCTATGTGATTGTCGGCCTGGATGAAGAGCTACTCCCACACTTGCTTCTGCTGCGGGTGAGATGGAGTACCACAATAGTTGCTGGGAGGTTAGTTTGCGTACCCCTATGCTTCTCTACCTGGGTGATCCTTTTTACCGGTGATCGTTATCAAAATGTCTTCGCCGGGTTCCAGGATCAGTGTGCCCCTCGCGGCCTTCTCGTTAATCCCTTATCTGTGAAATATTTCCAAGTTAAATACATTACAATGAAGGGGTAATACTATGACCAAGCTTAAAAAATACTTATAATATCAGCAGCAACGGCCTTGTCCTTCAGGTCGGTACATTGCCCTTATCCCCCAGCTTGTTGGACTCGAGGTAGACCAATGATCTGTCAACATTGAAATTCTTTGTACTCAACTCCTGTTCAATCTCATCCTATGTGTACCCCTGAGCAGCAAGTTTAGTTCTCTTCTTCTTTCAACTTCTCGACAATCTTGGCCCGAGTTACCCGGTAACCACTCCTACCAGTGCAATGAGTATATTTTTTTGGCTTTGATTTGGCGCTAAACGTTGCCCTGATTTTCTATCCAATTGACAATAAGTAAAGTTAGTCTTTATTAATGCATATAAGCAACGTATAATATGTGAAGTTATTAAAAAATTGTCAATGAAAAGGTTACCTCATACTCCGGTGTCGTCCTCATCTTGTAGAACTTGTTCTACTCCTCCTCTTCCATCCACATGTATTTTTCCCAAGGTTTTGCTTTGGACTTGTTTTTCCCGTCAGCCACCTCATGGATGTATTTTGTTGCAATCTTTGACTTCCAATTGCGGTAGGCATTGCCCGCATAGACATATACAATTCCATTTATTTTTTTAGCTGTGTTACAGTCAATTTTTGCTCGAACTTGAAGCTCGTCTGCATTGAATTTACAAAATAAATTTCGTAAATTAGTAATGGTTGTAATTTAAAATAATAGAAATTGTCGGCGTGAATAGATCTTACCCAAATATCTTTCCATGTCTCCTCCTTCGTGTCAGCGGGGACGTTATTCTGATGCTTATGAGTTCCAAACTTGATGCAGTGCCGAAAAACATAGTTACAATATGCAGTCCACACAGTCCAATTTGGTATATAACAATGGCATCAGCTCGACTTTGGTTTTGAAGCCAAAAATAAAGTCCCATTAATGTTATATACAGTGTAGGGTTAATGAGAATTATTGATGGGTGAGACGTGGGAGTTATTGAGAGTTATTGGTGGGTGAGACATGGGAGGGTGACCGTTAATGGTGGAAGTAGAAGAGGAACCGTCGTCGAGGAGGATGAAACTGACTGTGGTTCCTTCACGTGGACCTTTTATACTATCATCAATAGCATTGGTATAAGTGTCAAGATACTGGTGCCTATGCTAAATAAAGAAATAACTCAAGAGGTTGAAAGATCTGGGAAAAAAAGTACGTAGCATCAGTACAAAGGCCCGTGCAAATTAGTATGTAACCAGTGCCTGTAAGTTAAATACTTGTGCCCCAATGTGGTCAACGCAACTGCGTCAGACTACCTGAAATCAATAACATAAAATTTTCCATGACCCCAGAGTAAAAGGGAAAAATTTTCTATGTGTGGAGAACCGATACATTATCAGTGCCTATTTTGAAAATATCGGTGCCTCTGAGTGGCCAACGCAGCAGCTTCGAGCTACCTTAAATCAATAAAAGTAATATTTTCCATAAGCCGAGTGTAAAAGGCCATTCAAATGGATAAGTGTGAAGCATCGGTATAGTATTGATGCCTATGCATCCTATATCGGTGCCTATAAGTGCATAACAAACCTATGCTAGGCTGCTTTAATGAGGCTTTGTTATTTTTGGCAAGGGACAGAGAGGCAAAGTCAAAAAATTTGGTTAAATATCGAGCCCTAGTATGCGGTTCAAATGTATTCAATACCGATGCCTATAAAAATTCATTTTTCCGCCTTATTATATAACTAAAAATATTTAAACATTTTCAATTCCCACGACAAAAATATAGCACTGGTAGTATGGTTCACATACCAGTTCTAACAATTTTAATATATTTCACATGTTTTGATTTGGGCCCCGTTACTAATTGGGGTTAGTCGGAAGACAAAATTCACCAAAACAATAAATAATTCACATATGTACGATGGAGAGATCGCGGTTTTGGGATAATTGTGTAATCTCAATATGCTGTAATATGTAAGTTGTAAAATTATGTTACGGCCCAAAACATTTTAAAAACTATTAGGGCCATGAATTATCCCTACAAGAGTAACTCGGTTTATAAAATGCATGTGTACATGTTTGAAGAATAAATTAATCGATAGTGTATTCCTGAGGCCAATTTAAAAAATTATTGCAAATAGGCCCTTCTTATAAAATTTTCCTTTACGTTATCTTCTGTTGCTACCCAACCTATGAATTTTCATTTGATTAAATAATTATGGTAAACAAAAATAATTGTTAATTTTTTCCAAAGTCATAAGTTGAGTTATATACATCTTTAAACATATTTAGGGAAATTATCCTGACTATCAACAAACACTTTTTTCCTGCACCAACACCTATGCAGTGTAATCCAAGAAGAAGAGCATCATCTAAATACTGTGATTACCACAGGGATAAAGGACATAACACGGATGAATGCTACAAGTTAAGGTGATGACTGAGAAGTTCCTCAACCTTGGGATGGTTCAGGAACACATCGATTCTCCATTGTCCAAGAAGGAAGATTGGCATAAAGAAAAAGAGAGGGGTTCTTAACAATCAGAACCCTCTGTAGAAGGAAAGGAGGAGAGACAAGTTAGAGAATTGGCATCTTGGTGAGGATAATAATAGGGATTGGCGTTCCATTGAAGACAAGGAACCAACTCCTACCAATGGTAAGGTAGTGAAAATAATAAATGGAATCATCGGGGATGTCATTTCAATACTGCAATAAAAAACCAAAAATTGATCCAATACTCTTGAGGAACCTATACATAAATGCTTTAAGCCAGAATAAACCATTCGGTTCTCAAAGGTTGATGTGGTCCCTAATAACATGCCGCATTTCGATCCTATGGTGATTGCAGAAAATATAGGGAACATCCTAGGGAAAAGAGTATTTATTGATGATGAAAGCAGAGTAGAAGTTATATTTTCAAGCTATTTCGACCAGCTAGGCATTAGAAGGCATAAGCTACGGAAATCGATGTATCCTCTATCTGGGTTAACAAGAAAGGTCAAGTTTCAAATCGGCGTAGTTGATCTACTGTGACGATCAAAAATACAAAGTGAATAGTTATGTGTGATTCCATTTTCCTAGATGCTCCATCGTCCTTCAATGTCACACTTGGTCAGACTTGGATGAATTAGGCTAAAGCCATATGGTCACCCTATCATTTGGTGTTGAAGTTATCAATGAAGAAAGGTATTGCTTCTGTGAGAGGAGATCAAACGATGGCTCTTCATTTATGATGACAACTAGGAAAGAACTAAACAAGAAGAAAGGAGTCAATTCAATCTATAAAAGTCATAACATAGGAGAAGACGATTCCATCATAAGAGCGCTACCGTTGAAGACGGCTACTCCAATCTTGTACTCCATAAAACCAAACCCAGTGTTAATTGGGTTGTTATGTTAGGGAAGTATGAGTTTTACTTTAGAAAATTTCCAATGCAATATCCCTGTATCTTTCTTCATGCTCTCGAATATCTCCAAAGAATGCGCATCTGATGAGCCAGGTAGGGATGATAGTGGGGTGGGTTTTGGTGTAGGTTTGCCCCGCATCCGCTCAAACGGAGCGGTTATGGAGGTAGTGTTGGTGGGGGTGAGGCGGATATAGGTATGACAATGATGCATGTCATGGGTAGTGGGTCAGTTGTAGATAATAGTTTATACATGTCCCATCTCCGCCCCGTTCCACTAGACCTGCTATGTACATAATATATCATATAAGAATATTTACCCATAATGCACATATCAAACCTATAATATTTTCATGTAAATAATTATATAATTTTTAATATTAAAAATATTATTTAAAAGTAAAAATTTGGGTGTTTTTGGAGATATACATGGGGTGAGTAAATTGGATTTGAAGTAGGTATAGAGACCCAAGTGGGTGATGGGCGATGATGGATATTAGGTAATACCCGTAGGGAGGGGTGAATTTTAAAGTTGTATCTGTCATGGGTGATGGGCGGGTATGAGTGTGAATTTGTTTTTATGGGCATGGGTATAAAGGGACCATAATCCTCACTCATCTCACCCCATTGCCATCCCTAGAGCCAGGAATAAAAGGTTGATAGTTGAAGAGCCATCAATTGTTGATCATCATAATATAAAGGTCAAGCTTCAACTCTTGATGGGGATGAATTGAGGCTTACAGGAAACAACCATTTTTTGTTCCACAACCATGGCGCAACTTCCCCCACAAAAATAGGAGATATAGGCCGGACACACTTTTTTTCCTTTTTGTGCCCAAGAGTAGTTTATTCCAAGAGGAATTATATGGCTTTTCTTTTTGTAATCTAATGTCTAGGGAGTTTTTCACCCCAAGAGGAACAATTGGGTCACATGTTCCCAATAGAATTTATGTTAAGATTACATATGGAGTCTCTATTGGCTGAAATACCATCACAGAATAACCACTCTCCATTAAAGAGATGTCTCATTAGAAGACGGTCTCGGTTAATAATTACCCTCTCTTTAAAAAAAATATCATTTCACTTTTACAATAACTCTCTCAGCTATTGTTTCAAGTTCAAAGCCTTTATCGACTCCAAATCTTTCTCAAACTTTTTCCAAAAAACAAATTCAAGTAATTTTTATTTTCTTTTGTCAACTTTTAATTATGTCATAATCTTATATTATGGTAAAGTTCTCCGTTTTTCGAGGAGGGGCTATCTCTCCTAGGAGAAGTGTTTCCCATCCCTTCATTCCTAACCAACTTAGAAGGAATGTGAAAATTGTTTCTGGTCAATGGGACACTGTTCATCTTCCCAGATGGGAAATTATGGTGCTGACTATACAGGAGGTTGTTTCCCCACTGCTGATACTTGTTTTGCAATAAGGGTAATTTTTTAGTTAAGAATGTCCGGATTGTAAAGTCCAAGGAGAATGAGTCCGTCCATGATCCCCCAGTGGGTCGAACGAGTATTAATCGCCGCTAGTTATATTATGACCTTTCTTTCCCTTTTACATCACTTCTGGGTATTCTCCTGGCCTTTTATGACATCAACATAGGCCAATTTCACCCTAATTTTTTAAATCACATCAGGGTTTAAAAAATTGTGTGACAAGGTTGGAATCCAAGTCCTCTCTCTTTATCAGTCATTCTACAAACTAAAGCCTTATAGGATGTTAGTAAAGCTGGTCATTACTGAGATTCCTTCTACCACGAAAAATTGGAAGGATGACTTCCTTTTCTATCATCCCACTTCCTTTCCTCATCCTTCCTGGAATGTCGTGGAATATAAGGATAAAGGGCATTCCCCTTCTGAATCTATATTCCCTAAGAAGAGACATATGTAGGTTCGTGGGTCGAAGTTTATATGTGAGGTTGTTCAAGAGAATGGTAACAAATTTAATTAGTCTTCAAAAGTTCAAGGTCTACTCATAATTTCTCAATCCCCTCTTTTGTATCTTCTTCGAGCTGTTAATAATAATTGCTTGTCTTTTTGCATTGCCTTTTCCCAGAAGGAGCGAAAAGAATACCGATCATCCCAAGGGATCATGGTCCAAAGGGTGGTTCTCAGACTACCTCTATCGCATCCCGCGAGACGATCCTGGCTACCTAGTCGGGGGCTTCCATTGTGTTTCCTGAAAGCACAATGTCATTTCATAGCCACCGATCCTCCCGAGAAGAAGTTGAGAGAAAAGGTTGGCCTTATTGTGGCTTCTCTTGTTGCCCCTTCCACTACCTTCCCAGATACTGCGGGCATGTTCTTCAGCTGCTATTAGTAGAAGGTAAAGTACAGTTTATCCTTTTGTGTTCTTAACTGTCTTGAGCCAATCTTCTAATGTAATTTGTTTTCTGCCAGGTATCCAGCCTTGGAATGTCTTTCCTCTCGCAGCTAGCTAGATTCAAACCTGAAGTCTGATGCTTTATATATGGATAAAGCTCTCTAGATAGACTATTATTAGTGGAAAAGAGTGAGCTAATTAGCTACCCTTTGAAAAATATCCTATCCATCTCCCTTTTATGCCAGCGAATGTCCTTTTGTATCTCTGATGCAGTGAGCATTTTCTTCACGAGTCCTACATTCGAACTTTGCAAATACTCATATCCAGTATATTTCCCGACATATTTGGAAGCAACGGTAATTTCCTTAACCATTTCTAAGAACTCTCAATTCTTGAGAATTCTACATACTAGAGGATGTTAAACCCCATGCTTCATAAGTGAGAATTTGCTTCATGGAGACGGACATTTTCCTCTTCAGACATCTGAAGCCTCTCCCAGATGGCCTAAAGCTCATCCCTTAAACCATTCATCCATTTTCGGCTCCAAATCCTCCAGCAACGACAACCTTGAACCTAAGGTTGTTAAACCATTCACTACCTACAAATAGGGTAGAACTTTGTACACGTGTCTCCTGTACATATACAAAATAAAGGCAAAACCATAACGATATCACCCACTATGGAAATATACTCAGTCACTCTTAGAAAACCAATAAGCATGACAATCATACTACCACCATCATCTTCGATCTTACTACGATGGATGCAACGAGAATGTCGCGGCTTCTTCAACTGCTCAGCATGCTTATTCACATCACCCTCGACAAAATGATCATGCCTATGGGACAATGAATCTTTATGCCTTTTATTTTTATCATTCCATCCACCTTCAGGATTACAAATTCGCTACTCAATATCCGCCACACCAATAGCTTCAAGGACAAGGGTGAAGTCATCAACTTCGACATTTGAAACCATGTCCGAGAAGTCAGTTTCAACACAGGGAATAACAGGTGTAAAATTGGAAATGTTGGACAGACTCATCTCGGTTGTCTTATCTTCGGGAACACGATAGTTCCACTTACCAAACAAGGTTTCACAATGATCATTGCCTTTCACATAGAAAAATATTTCCCCCCATACACCAACATTGTTAGGGTTACCAACTTCATCCTAGGTACAAACAGATAAAACTTATATTCATCCGCAGAGTTCTTCAACCTACAAAGCTGATATAGCTGACGAAACATATCAACACCAGGGACAAACCCTACCCCATCACATGCTCTTTTTAAACCTACTATAACAATCATTTCCCTCTGTTGACTTCACACAAAGCCATCACATAACTTGTTAATATTTGGAACGTATAACCATGTACAAGATGAGACATACTATATTTCAGATGGTGTTTGTAAACTAATACAAACCCATCAGGAGGACAGTGAACACTCTCCCAAGACACATGAACCCTAACTAAGAACTAATTCAGAAAAGGGTAAAAGCTTCAACCAATCAATTTGATTTGGGATAACCAGGCTACAACATTAACTCTCGACCACTGTCCGGCCAATCGAGCATCTACCCCTCCGCCGCCAGACTTAATAGCATTACCCTCACATTATAAAGTTCACCTTTAACGGGAAGACAAACTGACCCTATTACAGTCCATGTGACCGCCCTATTCTAATATCCGACATTCCGACTACCACCGACCGACGTAATATACATATTTTGGTCATCTTTCACATTACCAACATAAATACAAATACTTGAACACAACATACTAATGATTATGAAAGAAAATAAATGTAATGCTTACTTGGACTGTGAAAACTGACGAAAACTTTTGCAACTAACCCGATGAGGATTTGTCCAAATTTTGGGAGATTCACTCAAGAACTTAAACTAGACAAAAGGAAGAACAAAAAATAGAAAAACATTCCACACCAAATCCTATTTATGGAGAGAAGCCCTAAATTTTGTTTCACGGGACACTCAACCAACGCAGTTGTCAATCAATCAAGTCCTAAACCAAAATTGAAAAGGTGCAAGGCAAGCGGCATTTCAAAGAATTAAAAGGTTTCAAAAATGGATCCCACTATAATAATTATTCTGCTTACTTGGAAACCACTTCGATGACTTGCCCAACTACGAACACGTAAGCCAAACATGTCAGGGTCAGGCCAAAAAAATTCAAAATGAATATATTCACCCACGAAGCTCTCGGGGGCTCACAATATATATCAAGCGGATGGGCAAACATTTCCAATCATCACTTCACTTCATAAACTAGCGGCGTTGATAAGATTGTGTAATTCATCGCCCCAAAACACCTTCATTTATACCCATCAACACTTTATGGTTGGCGGGCTTATGGTATATACATGGCCTAAACATTAGGCCTAACCCATGCAGGGGCAACTCGGTGAGGTCAGCAAAGTGTTCGTGGCTTAAGAGTAAACATTGATCGAGAGCATCACACTGTGTAGTTACTGCTATCCACTTGGAGGAATATCCGGCCACTATCACAAGAACTACACAAGTCACTACCACTAAGTCCACGATTGATAGAATGTGGCCCATGATATACAAGCTCAAATGAGTCGCACAGTCACTCTGATGACCACGATCAGCACGACATACACCCGGTAATGCCCCGACAATGTAGGCTCAAGAAGCCAATAATTAGACGATGACTTGAGAGAACTTCCATTTTGAAGCAAATATTGAATATCATCCCTCTTTTGGATGGAGATTAATCATTGAAGAATGCAAGTCTCTTAATAAAGAAATATACGAGGTGGGCCGCCTTAAATGCATGATATTTAAGGTACCACTTAATATTAGTTATTACATACTTTAGACGAGCTCTAATCGAGCCATAATCGAGTTTG
>JAULKM010055864.1:0-12534 GCA_032355605.1 Rubia tinctorum
ATATATATGCTATGATTTAATTATTTAAAGTAGGGATTGAAATCACATCTTTCAAAGACATTTTGCTCACGTGTTTCGGGAATTATAACTTGAAAGTTTTAAATAAAAATTAGTGCTCTGGCGAGTAGTTAACTGTTAATTTTCTTATATCAAAACTATGTACATCGTATTACATTTAGAATTACCAAAACAAATTCCAGTAAATAGTTAAAACCAATTCATTAAAAATAAAAAATTCTTAGTCTATATATCATCAAATAATGTTTCAGAATAATGTCTATACATCAATTTTTTCAGAATTATCTTTACAAATAATGTTTTCCACCATTTTAATGTTATTCATTATAAATAATATTAAACAGATCATCGACTAACTAAAGAGGGTTGAATCGTATTGATTTTATCAATTATTGTGAATAAATGTAAACTGCATAGTTGGCATATATGTCCATCGATCTCAGGCTTATTATTGACAGCAGATTCATCACTATCTTTACTCCTACAAACCACAGTATGCTTCGGTAATCATAGCACCAATTAAAATTATGACATAACAGGTCTTACAAATTTATGAAACCTTAATTCCAAGGGATCAATGGAAACAAAGAGGAAATTCCATGCTTCTCTCATTCTTCCTACTTGGTTGAGTGTCCATCTTCTTAGGATTAGTGTTGAATGAAAACATCAAATTATCCTCAGTCAAATATTGTTGAAGCCCAGTGCTCAACTCTCCATGCCACCAAACCTATAATAAATAGCATGCGTACGTGTACCGGACGAAGGAGGTCTACGGCCCGAATTGCCCACATTGTTTCAGAATTAATTATCTTCAGAAATAATTTTATCCACTATTTTTTTAAATAGGTTGGGGTTTTTATTTAAGGCTCCCCACGCCTGTAATAAAAGGAATAATGTATGAGCATTACATAGGGTTATAAGATTTTGATGATTACATTTATGAAAACAAAAGGAGATGTCAAAAAGATTATGAAATGCTCCTAAACCTCCCATGTGATTCCATTTCATAAACCCCCACCCCTTGTGTTAATGTATTAAATGGTCAGACATGGAAGGACTGAGTGATCTCCTTCCCCAGTAAAAGATGTGATAAAGGCACTGGATGAAATACAATTCTTGCACGCATGACACTGCAATGTCCAAAGCAAAAGAGGAGAAAGGCATCCACTGCAAAAACTATTCTTGCAGACATGACACTGCAATATCTTCTTTTGCAGTCCAAAGCAAAAGAGGAGGAAATGGCAGAGTAGAAAGGCATCCCGAGTAGTATAGAAGCAGGTGATGGAAGAAATATCCTAAGCAAGTATGCAGATTTGTGAAGCTAAAATCCAGATTTGCATGATTGTAGCAGCATAGAGGAGGTGTGATGTCTAAAGAGTCATTAAGATTGGTAGACCAGAAGCAATCAAAGACATTTCACACCTTTCTGAAATCTTCAAGAGAGATAGCAGCAAGCAGTGCACGTGCAAAAAAGAAGAAGATATGCACTAAAAACAAAGGGGTGAAGCAAACATATACAAGATCAATGATAGAGATTATGGGAGGTCAAAAATCACCGTTCTCAGATTTGGCACTTTCTTTTCATCCATAAATATGAGTCCCTTTGTTCTAGATTATAAATGGCACCAATCAATTCTATTTGTGAGTTGGTTTATGTTCCATTGATGCCCATATTTTGCAATAGAATCAACCACTGAATTACCTTGTCTATAAATGTGGACTAAAACAACCCATCTTAGCATGTCCTTAATGTTTATGCATCTATTATAAAGATCACATGGTGATTTCATTGGGGAGAAAATATATTTCACAGCATTCATGCAATCAAATTCCACAGCTGTTAGATTTAAATTCTCTTTTTATGAAAATTTAATGCCAAATCTATACTAATAAGCTCAACCTCAAGAGGTGAGGCCGCATTGCATCCCTGAAACTGATACCATGAGATGACATTTTCCCAGATTTAAAACTTGCATCCACATTACATTTTAAACCAAAAACAGGTGGTTTCCATGTGCAGGTTGTAACTTTGTTTTTTGATTTAAAATTCATATTTGGGATCAAACAAGAGTTGTTCCAAAAAGTATCACTTTGTACAGATATTTGTAAGGGGAAAGCAGAGAAAATTATATGCTTGGCAGCTGAGATTATAGAGTTAGTACAAGATTGAGCATTGTCATAGATGAAAGCATTTTTAGCCTTCCATAACTTCTAGAAGGTGGTCAAACCAAGGATAAGAATTATGTTACTAAGGATTCTGGACATTGCTGGATTATTAATATAAAATGACAGAGCTAAATTTATGTTATCCACAAGAAATAATATTGAACATATCATCAACTAGCTAAAATATAAAATACAATTAAGTTAAAAGATAACTCCCTAAAATTACTTTTCAGAGTTTAAATTTTAAAATAGATTTTAGAAAATTTAAGTTCTTAAAATAGCTAAGATTTAGACATTGTGATGAAAAATTTGTGTAACAGATTAATTAGAATGTTATTGAGTGTCAATGAATCTAATATAACAGATGCTCAAACTACAAAAATGTGGAATAGGGATGAGGATGCCTGGCGCACATGTTGAAATTGACCGTCAACTCTTCAAGCATTTAGCTATCACCCTACAACAGAATGTGAAGAACTCCGTGCATTTCATGGGCATTTGGATGTGGTTGGAGAGTGATGTGGTGGATGACCTGAATCTCATCAACCAGATTCTAGATTTGACGCTGAGGTTGGTCGGAAATCTGGTCGCGCGATGAGACCGACCTTTGTCTCTGGTGCATCGAGAGCGATATTTTCCTATGCCTGGAGTCAAAGCACAAAGAGATCTACTACGTAAGGTGTTTTCTCAAAAATGGATATCACCTTCAGGTAACTCTTCAACAAATGAGTGGAGGCGGTTAGGGACGTTTTGAAGATGGTGGAGGAAGTGTGCTTCCTGACTTTCGATGATATCCTCAAAACGATCCTGAGCAACCCGGTTAGAGATTATATTTAGGTGTGCTATATAGATTTTTATATGTTGTACTCTAAGTTGGTGCATTATAAATAAACTTGTTTTTTTACTTTTGTTTGTTTTGTAAATTAAATCTTTATGTCAAGTAGCCACTTTTTCCACCGTAAATGGTTAGTGAATGAGCTATCAAGATTAAAAGAGTGTTAATTACATTTATTTTTTTAAAATATGAGCATTCTACACGAAGTAAAGGATACTCATTTGGTTTATTAGTGTAAGTTTGATATATTCACTACACTAAACAGTGGTTATAAAAATGGCTGAGCTTTTATAATTAGATCGATTTTGAAAATAGTTCCATTCTTTTGTGACATTCAGGAAACTTTATTTTATTTTAATCCATTGTCCAAATTTTGTGAATTTATGTGTATCCTAAGTCCGTACAAAAGTTCATGTGCTTTGTTTGGATGTAATATATATTTTGGTCTCATTTATATGTTATTGAAGTTGATATCTTTAGTTGAGATTAATAATGAAAAGCATAGAGAATTAATATTTAGGTACGTTATATATAGCTTTTTGTTAATTGTATTCTAATTATGTGTGAAATAGTTGTTATAGTCAAACTTTCTTTATTTATGTTTGTTTTATTCACAGTGAAAATGAAGGGGAAAATATGACACATAATTAGATATGGAGTGGTTAATTAGATTTTCATCATTATGATGCATTCTCTGGTGTACTTAATTAGGTGAAGCATTCTTTGGTGCGGGTTTTGTGCAATTTTAGTGTCATTGTAACTGTGTTATTGCAGTTTTTGTGTTGTTTTAGTGCGATTTTAGATCAATTTGCATTTCACTTGATAAAAGGCGAAATGACATTTCAAATGCTTTAAAAAATTGATTAAATTATCTCAGCACCTTTTTGTTTCACCAGTTAACTAAGATCGGTGCGATGTACTACTATGTAGGATGGTGAAATAACAATTTTAACCAACCGTAAACCACTAATTTATGAAAAATTAGGGAAATAAGCTTTTGTAATTGCACCACATAGGATAGACTAAAATTAAATTTTTAAAAAGCCCAAAAACTTGTATACAAAATTAATGAAATAGCTGTCAAAGCTTTGCGCACAGTAAGAATACTATTTTTATGGCCTTGGTAGTTATATTGCCTAATAGAAAATTATTTAATAATCCTTTTCATCCGGTGTTACTGATGTTAATAACCTTAACAGTAGGATAGAAAAGGGTGCTTAGAGTGGCGGTTTAGGGGACCCAATGCATATCTAATAGCCATTGATCAGAATCTGTTATCCCTTGGTTCTGATCGAAAACTGGAGAGTAATACTTTCGGCGTTCATTTCCAAGTCAAACCCAATGGCATAAGAAGGAGTACGAGCCGGAATGCTGCCTCCTGGTCTGGTCCTTAGTATTGCCATGGCCTTCCAGATCTAGCTCATGGTGAGGATTCATTAATTCGTCGATTTAATTTGCTTAGTTATTTTTGGGATTGCTCACTCTTTTAGTTTGTCCAGATTTGATGTTTAAGCGTTTTCAATTACACCACGGTTAAGAGATTAATTCGATACTTTTGTGAGATTCCAGAAACTTGATTTTAATTTTTTTCATATGTTCAAACCTTTGTGCGCTAACCGTTCAATTTTTTATTAAAAATATTCTGTGCGTTTGTGTGTAGTTTAAGTCTCCGCCAAACATTATGTTTCATTTTTATGTTGATAAAGGTGATATTTGTAGTTGAGGTTTATAATAAAGATTATAAAAAGTTATAATTTAGGTGCATTATACAGGTTCTTGTTTATTCTACTTTATG
Source organism: Rubia tinctorum (assembly GCA_032355605.1). Taxonomy (NCBI): domain Eukaryota; kingdom Viridiplantae; phylum Streptophyta; class Magnoliopsida; order Gentianales; family Rubiaceae; genus Rubia; species Rubia tinctorum. The sequence continues at coordinate 4,815 of JAULKM010055864.1, forward strand.
TATGTGCGTATTATGTGCGTAATAAACTTTTCTTCTTACTCTTTTGTGTTATGTTCATAGTGAAGGAAAAAGCAAAACTATGGCATACTAATTTGTATTTTATTTTTTAATATCCACAAATATTAACAAAGAAATTTATAAGATTTGAATTCTGTGTTAAATATGATTATTTAAATTAAAAGAGCATGTCGGTTTGTCTTGTGACATTACTCAAAACGTCATCAAGAGTATGTGAAAGAATAGGTGAAGATGAAGATTTTGTTGAAGGCTAAACGAGCCGACTGTAGCGAAAATCTAATGATAAAAAAAATGAACGAAAATTTGTTTGATGATCAAAACCTAGACGTTTGTATATTTCGATGGTAATAAAATCACCCGTCCTTCGTTATATGTATTTTTTTAAATATTTTTTCATATCATGTATTTATTTATTTATTTATAAATATCTTTCATACATGCACGATTCACTTACTAATGTATTATTAAGGTTTTAACATATTTTTATAAAAATCTTTGAAATATTTAATTCATAATCAAGTAATTTTATAATAATATGTAATAAGATGTTGGAAAATACCGTCTTTCCATATGTTTATGGAAAGACGAGATTTAATTATAACTATAAACGGTAAAAAATCTTAGTTGCAACATTAAAATTATATTATGCAACGTGTAGTAGTTCTAAAATTTATAACTCGATTAATGCAACCCAAAAATTCTATCTTTAATTTTTTCTAATTTGCACTTTGAACACTGGTATTTTCATGACTTGTGGAAAGACTGTATTTCGAGAGAAGAACTCCAAGACGTTAGTAGTAAAATAAAGCAATTGAATTAGTTTTACAAAAAAAAAAGGTTAATAAATTGGAGCGGTAAAACGAAATTAATTACGTTCCTCGTCAAAAGGGGTTAAAATGCCATTAAAAAGTACGCCTCGGTCGTAACGCCTCATGTTATAACACAGAAGCGACGGATTCAAAGCCATTCAATTTCATTTCATCGCCAAAATGCAACTTTACCAACCCCGTGTCCACCACATTCAGCCCCGTCGTAGCTCCCCACTCTGGTCAACCGACGCCGACCCGAAGGCGAAGGTACCGAACTTGGTCGTCGGAGAAGGCGAAGGTGATTCTCTTCCATGTTATCTCCTTGGTTCCGACCGAAATCGCCCCCAGAGACAACGCCGTAGGTCCTGCTTGGCGCGACCTCTGGCATTCCATTCCAGTCTCGACTTCGACATGTTCTTCTATCACTGTCGAATCCCGCGCGAACCTATATAGAGAGCTCGCCTACAGTTCGCTCGTTTCGTTACAATGGTGGATTTAGATTGTTAATCGTAAATGTCATGAATTTAGTTCATTTTCGTTACAGTGGTGAATTTAGATGATTTTCCACATTTATTAATTGTCTATAATGAAGATTAGTTTTGTTTTTTTTCCATCTCGCACACAAGCTATAAAGTAGAGGTTTTTCTTTAGGTCAACTCCGCCAAATGGTGTTGTATACCATCTCATACTAGAGGCATGCATGGTCCTTGTATACCAATTTGAGCTAAACCTTTATGTCAATCAACTAGTTTTTTCTGTCATGAATGCTTCTCTCATGCTTCCCATTTACTTAGGATTGGTGGTGGTGTTGTGTGAAAACATCAAATCATCCTCAGTCAAATATTGTTGAAGCCCAATTTTCAATTGAAAAGTATCAATAATAGATAGGGATATATACCAATATAACCCTACCTACTTGATATAAGTGTCAATATAACTCTCAGATAATTTTTAGTGCAGATATAACCCTACCTAGTTGATGTAAGTGCCAATATTTTGGCCGGACCGCCACCAGACCACCGGACCACTCAAGGATTCTCACAATGTCATCCTGTGGCTAATACAATAGAAGAATCACTCGATGGATGATGCTTATTGGAAAGATGTCAGTTTCATACAAATTCAATTTCTTCAGTTTCTAAATTGAGGACAAACTGGTTCTTAATAAGTAGGGAATGTTCGGCATGACACGGGAATTGGTCCAAGGACAGAAGGGTTTATTCAGTAAAGTTGAAACGAAAAGAGAGCTGCTCCTTAACTCACGAGCTCTCCCAACTGTTACTCTTCAACCGATTATGTTACTTAGTAGTTAGATTAGTTACTGTTAATAATCATGAATTCATACAAGTGAGGATTTTGTTTTTTGTTATATTTTTTGAAATCAATCATTCAAAGATGTTGGAAAAACGCTTAACAACGATCACAATGAGTGGAATTGACATCCAACTTTACTAGCCTCTAGCAATAACTAATCTATTGCAAGGATATTCAAATTACATGTCAACTAGACTCAGTGGCGGAGCCACATGTGTACAAGGTAGGGCATCTGCCCTACCTTTTTTTTCAAAAAAAACTATTTTTAATTTTTGTAGTTAATTAATATATGATTTTTAATTAATTTTTTAGTTTATTTTTAATTTTAGACCCACTTTATTTCTCAAAATTTTAAAAAAATTCACAATTGTAACACTGTGTTCAAAGACAGAATCATCAAATTAAATTATGACCCACCAAAATTTTTTTCTGGCTCCGCCCCTGACTAGACTGATCGTCTGTACTTTTATAGATTAGAGATTAAATAAAATTATAACATCGTCCTCGGGGATATTAACTCACTTCCCGCAAAAACCATGACCACTTGGCAGAGGAGGAACATATCACGCATCAGTATCACTACGTCAAACATGGATCTTCAACAACGGTAACACCACTTGATCCAAAACACGATCTATGTTGTCCAAACTGTGAACACCTTGATAATTATATTTTTTATGATGATTTTTTGCCATGTTTGTCTATATAAAACTTTGACCTAAAAGCAATTAGGTCAATATTCTCGGGATGGAGGGAGTACTATTTAAACCTCGTAACCAGGGGTAGAGGTAAGGGGGGAGGCTGGAGGGGGCATGATGAAGATTCGTACCTAACATGTATTCACAGCCTTCTCTGAGGCCCCATCTTTGTGCATTATGGTGGAGCAATTGATACATATACCGCACATCCAAAAATTCTAAGATGAGATATGTTTGGTTCCTAACCAAAAACCATTTGATGGGGGAAAATTATTATAATTTGTTGGCCTGATGCGGACTAGTGTCGTTGCATGCAACAGAGCATGGCCCCAAGCTGACACTGGGAGTTTAGTTCTCAACAACATTGGTCATGCAATTAACTGAAGGCATTTAATGAACGATTCGGCTAGACCATTTTGTGTATGAACATGAGCTACAAGATGTTCAACATCAATCTCGATCGGCATACAATAATTATTTAAAGATTGGGATGTAAATTCACCAGCATTATCAAGACGATTGTCTTTATATTGTGATCAGGAAAATGCGCACGTAATCGAATTGTCTCCTTAAGTAATTTCGCGAATGCCAGATTGCGGGTGAATAATAAGAATACATGTGACCATCTCGTAGATGCGTTAATTAAGACCTTGAAATATCTAAATGGTCCACATGGTGGGTTAATGGGCCCACATATATCACTATGCATATGCGTTCAAAAAATGCAGGAGATTTGATATGGATTTTCACTGGTGATGGCCTTACAATTAACTTGCCTTGAGAACAAGCTGTACACAGGAATTCACTAGATTGAAGAATCTTTTTACTCTTCAAACTATGACCTTGTGAATTCTCTATTATTCCGGGATAGCCTAACCGATCATGCCAAATAGTAAATTCATCAACAAGCTTCTCGTTTGTTGCTTATATTTCAATAGCACCAATAAATATGCAATATAAACCGGAGGAATAACAAGGTAACTTTTCCAGTATCGTCTTTTTTCCAAATTCATACTTGTAACGTATAAGAATTCACTGTCACTTTCATTAATAGTCTCAATTAGATAAAGGCAAAATTGAAAAAGAGGTAGGCCAATTGATTCAAAAGGCAAAATTTCTCGTAAGCGAAAATGGGCAAACCATCTAGATGGCAAAAATGAGGTGAAAATTCCTGAATTTTTTTCTAAGATTCCAGAAGAATCTTACGACATGACTGAAAAAGAACTTCCTGAAGAAGTTTAGGTACCCCATAGTATCGATAATGAAGAGCTCTCGATTAACTATGTCATGTCAGGTGTAAAATGGAACAGATGCAAAATTGACGCGGACGATAAATTTATTTATGCTGCAGCATGTGCCATAATGAATGATAACGAGGATCATGAGGCAACATCTGTTGAGGAATGCATGCATAGAAATGATTGGCCAAAATGGAAAGTCGCAATACAACTAGAATTGGATTCCTTGGCGAAACATAAAGTCTTTGGAAAAATATCACGCACACCTGAAGATGTGCGGCTCATGGGTTATAAATGGGTCTTTGTGCGTAAGAGAAATGAGAATAATTAAATCGTTCACTATAAAGCACAGCTTGTCGCACAATGTTTTTCCCAGAGACCAGGTATTGATTATGAGGAGATGTATTCTCCAGTGGTGGATGCAACTACTTTTCGTTATTTGCTTAATCTGGCAGCAAATGAATCATTTGGAATGCGTTTAATAGAGGTATTGACTGCCTATTTGTATGGATCACTTGATAATGATATTTATATGAAAATTTTGGAAGGATTGCAATTGCTAAAGGAATGTAATTTCGGTTCTCGAGAAATTTATTCAATCAAGTTTGGTTGATCTTTATATAGGCTGAAACAAGTTGAGCTCATGTGGTATAATTGCATTGGTGAATATCTATTGAAACAAGGTTATCAAAATGACCCGACCTGCCCTTGTGTATTCATAAAAGGACCGGGGCCAGAATTTGTTATTATCGCAGTCTATATTGATGACTTGAATATAATTGGAATTTCTTAAAAGATCCAAAAGGCTGTTGAATATTTGAAAAGATGATTTTAAATGAAGGATCTTGGGAAGACAAAGTTTTATCTTTGACTGCAGATTGAACATTCGGATTTTTTTGCACCAGTCTCATTACACTGCTAAAGTGCTAAAGCAGTTTTATATGGATAAAGCACACCCATTGAGCACTCCGATGGTTGTGAGATCATTCGATGTGAAAAATAATCCATTTTGACCTCGGGAAAATGATGAAGAATTACTTGGTCCAGAAGTGCCATAACTCAACGCTATTGGTGCTTTGATGTATTTGGCAAGTCATACTCGCCTTGATATAGCTTTTGCAGTGAATTTATTAGCGAGATATAGTTCTTCTCCAACAAGGAGGCATTGGAATGGTATTAAATAAATATTCAGATACCTTCAGGGTACGGTAGACTTGGGAATTTATTATCCTAAGTCACTTGATAGTGATCTCGTGGGTTATTCAGATGCTGGATACTTATCTGATCCCCACCAGGCTCGATTGCAAACACGTTATATATTTACATGTGCATGTAAAACTATCTCTTGGCCTTCCATGAAAAAAACAATGGTTGCCACTTCTTCCAATCATGCTGAAATATTGGCGATTCATGAAGGCAGTCGGGAATGTATTTAGTCAGGATATGTAATTTATCATATTCGAGGAACTTGTGGTTTGAAACTAGACAAGACAGTTCCCACCACTTTGTTTGAAGACAATGCCACTTGTATTGTTCAACTGAAGGAATGATTCATCAAAGGAGATAGAACAAAGCACATTTAACCAAAAAAAATCTTCACTCACGACCTACAAAAGAATGGTGAAGTTTGTATTCACCAAATTCGCTCTAGTGACAATGTGATATGAATATCCTTGCGAAGACTCTAGATTGCGGAATTTTAGATCTTTGACAACAAGAAGGATCTCACAAATCCTAATGTGGCTGCATGAAGTTCAAGCGTTTTGCCCTCGGAGTACACTTAATTTCGACTTTCTCACTAACTAGCCCGCGTTCACAAGGTTATTAATACTTAATTAACCCGCAGGATTAAGCAACAATGAAGACGCTCGCAAGCAATGAGTATAACTCAAAAATTTGAATATTTTATTGATAAAAAGATGATGAAAATCTCGTGTAAAAGCCCTATTTATAGGGGTATTCTCAGCCACAAACCCTAAACACAATTGGAAACTGAATTGACTTATGGCAGCTTTAAGAAGTTAAAACCATATCTAACTAAAATGCCTATTTTAAACCCTAGCATGACTGATTTCTTCAAGAAGAAGTCTTGAATAATATTACCTTATCTAATCTTACCTAATCTAATTCTAATCAGAATAGAACTACATATTTTCAAAAACCCGAATTGGACTTGGTCAAAAATATTAATTCTTCAGAAGCCCACATGGTTGAGTTATTGGACTGAAATAAAATAATGTTACAATAGTTTACAATAATCACACTACCTCATTAAAAAATCCAGTGGGAAAAAGAGTATAGTGTTCTTCACGGCGTCTTCAGTTAATCGACAAGCTTGAATAATTAATCCAAGCCCTAGTCGACTTATTCTTGAATTCTTCATCATGAAGCTGATCCATCAAGGCATTCAATGTCGTATCCCTAAGATTTGTTCTTGACCTTGTCATCGGTCTAGCCATGTCACTTAGATGATCCCGAACATAACTCTTGAATGTTCGATCAAGTCGTGGAATGTTTTCATTTATGGTGGTAGTCGTCTTGGCATCTCTATCATTCCCTCTGTGGTCGAAAGGTTTCTCCCTAAAAAATGAATCATTTTCAAAGGTGAATGGAGATAAATCAGCAACATTGAAAGTAGTACTAACACCATAATCTCTGGGTAGATCAATCTTGTAAGCATTATCATTCACACGCTCCAACACTTGAAAATGACCATCACCACGCGAACTTAGTTTAGTTTTCCTAGAATTTGGGAACCTCTCCTTCAGTAAATACAACCAAATCCAGTCGTCCTTCTTGAAGTGTACAACTCAGCGGCCATGGTTTTTCCTGTCAGCATTCTGAGCATTTGTCCTTTCAATCTTTAATCGCACCTTCTCATGTAATCGCTTCACAAAATCAGCCTTCTTTTATCCATCCAAATTGCGCACTTGTTTAAAATTCAAAGGAAGTAAATCAAGAGGTGTATTTGGTAAAAAAACCATAGACAATTTCGAAAGGATGTAAAGAAGTAGTAAAATGAACAATGCGATTATAAGCAAACTCTGCAATCGGAATGCACGCTTCCCAATTCTTAAAAAAATCCGGACCAAGGCATGCAGAAGCGCCCCTAAAGTGCAATTGGTGACCTTTGTTCATCCATCAGTTTAAGGATGACTTGCCATAGAAACACCAATTTCATCCCTAACTTGCGCCACAAGGTATTCTAAAAGTAGGACAAAAATTTGACATCCGAATTTGAGACTATGGATGCAGAAAGGCCATGAAGTCGGACTACTTCCTTAAAAAATAAATCAGCGACATGTTTTGCGTCATCTGTCTTCCTACAAGGAATAAAATGTGCCATCTTCGAAAATCAATCAACAACCACAAAGATAGAATCATTACCTGATTAGGATCATGGTAATCAGAGCACAAAATCCATAGAAATATCAACCCAAGGATGTGTAGGAACAGGTAAAGGAGTATATAAATCGCGCGGCTTTGTCTTTGACTTCACCTTCAAGCAATCAATACAATTCCTACAAATCTTATCAACAGAAAGAGGCATTTTCGGCTAATAGAAATGTTCTCGCAACAAATTATAAGTTTTTAATGCACCAAAATGTCCCATTAAACCACCTGAATGGGCTTCTCTAACAAG
>JAULKM010055884.1:0-12533 GCA_032355605.1 Rubia tinctorum
TATAACTACTACACGTTGCATAATAAAACTTTAATATTGCAACAAAAACATTTTACCTTTTATTATTATAATTAAACCCCGTCTTTCCATAAGCCTATTGAAAGACCGTATTTTCCAAAACTTTGCCAAAATCTTATACAAAGTTCAAAGAAATTATATGCTATCTCTTGGACAGTAAAGATGATATTCTCGTGAATTTTAAAATAGTTGATCTTGTATTGTAGGTAAGATGCATTTGTATATTTATATAAATGTGTATTCCATAGAGCTAATTTGTGCATTATTGACTAATAGATAACTCGTGTACATACACGGATTTATGAATGAAAATTAAAATGAATACGGTAATGAATGTTGTTAGATCTGAGAATTGCACACGATGTTGTATTTAAAATAAATCAAATTATCTCAAAATGTTGTACTATATTTATTTTTTCTTTCAAATGATATCATCTTTATTATTATATAATAATTATATTTTTATGTTTAAACAAAAATAATCTATACATATTTTACATAGGAAATATTAACTTTAAAATAGAAATATTTTACGTTATAAAAAATATAGTGATAAAAATATATAATATATATTGATGATGAATGAATAAGCATTTAATTAAACTTGTAAATATAGTTATAGTGTAACATGTTACACATAAAAAATAAAAGTAATATTAAAAATAGGCTAACTAAGTTTAATTGCTTAATGTACACAAAATGTAAAAAAATATATGGTGTATACTTCGTAATTTAATGAGATCTTATCTAAAAAATAAATTATAAATCTATAATTTATTGAAATTATAGTATATATATTTTTTGAATAAATAATTATTTACTTAATAATTGGTACATGTGATATATGTGATATATGCCAAGTTTACCATATTATTAAAGAAAAATAATTACTATATTTTTTTTGAAAACCAAGATTATATTTTCAGTACTTGAGTGATAATTTAAATTTGAAATTAAATGTGTTTAAGTAGAAAGAGAGGATAATTTTTTTAAAAAAAGGGTATGTCAAATCTTCTTCTTCATCATCTGTAAAGAACAGTCTGAACATTTCCATAGCAAAACAAAAACGGGATTAACCTGCCAGGATCCTTCAAAGAACGAATTCTTCAAATTTGAACCTCACATCCCCACCGAATCAAAGTTACACCATTCGGACTTCTGAAATACCCAAATCCCTTACACTCACAAAATTTTGGCCGGAAGTCACATACCACCGAATCAAAGCAACCGAATAAAATATCAGTTAATTGGCAAGGTCGTTCTTCTCAAGCTTGCTGAATCGAAGAAATGAAATACCCACCTTGGTTCATCATCTGAGACCCGTAAAGTAGGAACCCCCAAATAAGTGTTTCAAATGGGTCGCAAGTAAGTGCACATTATTTCTCCTATTCTTTTGTTAACTGGCACTGATTGTAAGTATATTGACTAAAACAATTGTATGTTTTCTTCTATGTACATGGGTGGTTGAGAATCAAATTGGGAAAAAAGGATTTAGTCATCAATGAATATGACACAAAGAAGACTATTTATATCTTTGGGTGCAAGGACTTTGTCATTCAGATTCAAGGTAATTATTATTTTTACTTGCAGTCATTTTACAATCCATCATGGCTATTGCAATGCTCTCAGTATGCGGTGTTCATTAGCACAATATTGTTTGATTGGATTGTAATGAGTGGTGGATTAGGAAGGTGAGAGGGAACATTTAGCCTAATGTTTATAAAAAACTTGAACTTGTGATGAAGATTACTTCATTCACTGAACATAGTTTGTGTTTGACTTTGAAGTTCTTTGTTTTTTTCAAAGACTCGCGTCAGTAAATGTAAGAAGGTTTTGAGATGTATCTGTTAATGATAATCAGTACTCTAAAGTGGACAATTTTGGAGGACATTTCACATACAGTGAAAGCTATGATCATTACCCGATTCAATGATTTTGATTTGATTGTATGCATCTCACATGGATAGCAAAGATAACTTTCCGTTTCCTGTACAAATCATAAACTCTAAGGGTGTATGCCTTATTTTGGTCGCTTTTTAAAGAAATATCACCAAGTATACAACCTGGAAAAACATTGAGACAAAGTAATTTGAATAGAGTATTTTTCGAGAGATGGAATACACATATTTGAAAAACCGGAACTAATAGTCGAACTGTAATACGATATTTTTCAAAAAAATTGAACTACATTTGTCGTAACTCTTGATTATATAACTGATTTATCATCTAATACTCTTTGACTGGTCTATTTCTCATAACTTTTTCATTATATCATACTATTCAACTCCTCCACGAAATCATGCTCAGCTAGACCAGAATGAAGTGCATTGCTTAGTACATCGATGAGGCATGTGTTTATTGTGGATCGCCACATAGAATAATATTCCAAAAATGATTTCATCATCCAAACTGGGGCTAGGTATTTGCTTAATACAATATGAGAAACTAATTTCAGTTGAGTTCTGATGATTGCTCTATAAAATCACACACACCACCAATTAATGTATTGTTTTTGAATTTATAGGTCCACATATGGGTGATTATACTACCAATTACAACAGTTGTTGTGTTGCAGGGCCTTTAAAGCAACATTGGCAACCTGAAAATCAAATGGCTTTTAATTTCTGCTAATACATGTGTTGTGAATCTAGGAGAGGGTGATAGGTATCTCTAACTCAAAGCATGAACAACAAGGGAACACTTGCAAAACAGTGTAATGAAAAATGGACAACCAAACTACATCCAGGTAATATCAAACCCAATATCAAACCCGGTATTTTTATTAGTTGAACATTTACGAAAATGCATGCCATTGCCCTTCATGAAACTAAATACGATATATGAATGTGAATGGCATTTATCAAGAGTGACTTGGGTTCAAAATAAAAAACCAAACCTACAATCCCAATGTTAAATTAATTCTGAATTATACTGAAACTAGAATATAGAAAAGGTTCTATTACATCATGAAATAATCAGTCTTCATTCTCTGTCTTGACGATGGGCTTTGATTTTCTGGTTGAGAGTTGAGCATCATCATCAGCAATTGGTTCTACTGGTCACTTTGATATAGGACTTATAGAGGTATCAAAAGATGATAAAGTTTCATTATCGCCACTAAAAGAAACTGAATCATGTTGAATAAATGAAGTAAAAACTAGTATGTATTGCTGTGAAATAAAAATATAACTAAAAAATTAATGTAATAAATTATAAAACAATAACCTTTCTGACATCAACTGTAGGGTGGATAGGCTGCTCATCTAGCTAATTCATTAAAATATAATATTGAAAAAGTGTAATACATAATAGTATAGAAAAAAATCTTTTCCAGCACTCAACAACTTCATTAACATTAGGCTTTAAAAAGAGTCTTGTTCCAAACAATGCATTCGATATAGCCATAACACCTGATAGAATTTAGTTTAGATTGTTAGTACGTGAATTGAACAGAGCAATAAAAAACTGAGCATGTACTTTCAGCAAATTTAACCAAAATTCTTTCAAAACAAACATAATCAGTGCTCTTGATTATTAAAAAATAAAGTATCCAGGAAATAAAATACAATATGACTAACAATATGTTTCATAACTGATTCTTAACAAAGATAATTTAATATACCTCTAAATTCCTTCATTTTTGCATATTGTATAATCAGTACTACAGGTCCAACGGATCCCTCACCAAAAAACGCAGTGACTTGAATGGCAAAATTATCCCATGTAGTACAATTTAAAGTTTGACTCCTGACAACTAAAACGCGCAACGGCCATCAGTGGTAATTTTGAAATTATAAAATAACTTAACCTAGAAAACAATAGCTCTAAGATACTCACTGAATATCAATTAACTGAATAAAGAGCCTCTCATGATCCTCTCCATTTACCTTCGTTAGTTCAATAGAACCAACACCCTTCACATGTCCTAACACATCTGGAATCCAAGTTTCACACTCAACTATTTTAATTATGAGAGCATAACATAATATCTAACACCCAAAAAACTACAGAAGATATTCCATAGCCAAACAGAATTACCTATTAAACATGTTTTGTCCAATTGTTGTGATAGAACGGCCTCTGATGGTGCAAAACTGAACCCATATAATGGAATTGGAACATCTTCAATGTTTTTCACAAAAGTAGTGTGGAAGAAATTGATCTTGTATGGATGAGATACATGCATGTAATTTGCTCCATTTTCACAGACAGCGAAATTTGTAATTGCATACAATCCTCCTTCCACAATAAGTGAAGAAAATTTATTGATCAACAACTTCTTGATTGAAGCCTGAATTTTATAAGCCTTACAATGGAAACATAGAATAAATTTTGAAGTCAACATAAAAAAAATTGAACCTTTACTAAAAAAACATATGTAGATATACCTTCTCATCTAGTAAGACCAGCTCGATGTTATACTGATCAGGCTTCTTCCGTAAGCGAATCACTCATACCTTAATCTTCCATATTTCCCTAATTGGAATTAAATCACTTATGGTAGAAAATGTATGGGCCATAGTGGATAAAATATGGCATAGAAGAGGAAACAAAATAGGACAGATTGTAAATAAGTTGATCTCTCTGCATCTATATATAGTGATTGAATTAAATGGTGACAGACTGTATTCCTCTTCTTCTCAAAGGAGATGCAGACAATGATCTTGGAAAAACAAAAGACATTAAATGAAGCAATAGTTGTCCATAAAACTGTAAAGACATGTTGTTTATTTTTAATTATTTCATATAAGGACGTTTTAAATTTGATTTAAAACAATTCTTAAAAAAATTAATCAGGTGATTACAAATGATATCAATCTCAGGGCATCATTTCTAATGTTGTCTTGCAATTACTGCAGACATGGAAGCATAATTTGCGAAGAAGATCAGAATAATTTGAAAATGTCTCAAATAAAGAGATATACATCAAATACTTGCATCAAGAAAGGGATACATGGTAATTGATGAAGGAGTGAATATATAGTAATTGATGTCGTCTTTAGTTTTCCAAATATAGATCAACAATCAATATTGATCGGATTTTTAATCGTCTACACTCTACGGGTTCCTTTTGTACGTAATTGTTTTGTAAATAATTATGTACATCACATTAATTATGTACAGGTTTTGTTGGTAATTAATTAGGAATAACTAATTGCAATAATTCTATTTGTAATTAATTATTTACATCACATTGATTATGTACAACTTTTGTTTTTTTAATTATGTACGGATTCTGTTTGCAATAAATTAGGCACAACTGATTGGAATAATTTTGCTTGTAATTAATTGCATACAACTTTTGTTTACATCCCATTGATTATATGCAGATTTTGTTTTGTACCTAATTACGTGCATGTTTTGTTTAGTAATTTCTTTTCAAGAATATGATGTGGCAAGGTGAGTTGGCGAATTGTGGGAATATCACGTGGACAAAAACTTTCTATTTTAGTAGTGTTGATAGATATAAATCAATGTAATGTCATATGAGAATGCCCAAACAAAATTCATATAATGTACATTCAAAATTACCATGTTTGGTAATCAACTGGCGGGTGTCTATTGGTTGTTTCATTTATCTGGTTTGACCAGCTGTTTGTGCTAACTATTTTTGTTAGTTGCTTGACCATTACCTGTTTAAAAAAATATTTGGCAAATGTAATTGTTCCTCGTTAGAGATTTTATGCAAAATGATACTTAAGGTTATGACCACCATTCATTCTTGGGTTATTTACATTTATAACCCTAACTTTAGGCTAAAAGTTCCAATATAACCTTGTCATCTCATAAAGTGCCAATTTAACCTTAAATAATTATTGTATGTTCCAATGTAACTCTAACTTTTGGAACACCTGTGCCGATATACCCAAAATTCATATTTCCGGCGTTGACCATTAAATTCCGGCAATGATAAGAAAGTGAAATGACTAAAATAGCTTTGTCTTAACAGCAAAAAAATTTAACTTAAAACTAAAAAATTTATCCCCAAAATACCCCTCAGCCTTTCTTCTTCAAACGCCACTGCACACTGTCACCGAGCACCGCCGCCGTCGTGCTTTGATCAGCCACCTCCCCACCTTTTTACCTCTCTGCCATCTCCCCACCTCTTTACCCCTTGCCACCTCATTGACACAACACTCAAAACCCTACACCCATCACCGCACAACCACTACCACCACTGCGTGCCCTCATCCATTAGCCACATCCCGCCATCTCGAAACCCTAAATACCAAACTTTTAAGTCCCCCACTGCCACTTTCGATCACGACCCCCCATCGTCGCCTTCGATCACAACCCCCACCTCCTCCCTCGATTCACCACCCCTATCCCCACACAGTTCCATGCCACCTCGCCACCATTTCCGGTGCCGCTCAGCCAAGCACCGAAAAATTGAGACCCACCATCCCCTCTCCTCACTCACCTTCCGAACAGCAGGCCCCCAAAATCCCATGTCATCTCCGCCACCATTTCCAATGCCGCTTAGCCAAGCGTCGGGAAATGGAGACATTTGTTGTGCCATATGGAGTCGAGAAGCACCAACTTGTGGAACTCTAGAGTTTTTATCTGGATTCAACCTTTGCAGGTCATGCAATCCAGGTGCGCAACCCGACTCCATAAATGATCCACCGAGAAATGTTGACCGGAAAAGCATCTCGTCTCCATCGCCTGAGTGTTGCCCAGCTCCGATGGTATGCTCTAATTTTTCCAAAAAACACACCATTCGCCCCCAAAGAATGATAAATGGTCGACCTTGGATAGATTTGGAGTCAAGGTCTTCTTCTGGTTCATAATTGAAGAGAATGGAGAACGTCGGAGGGAATCAGCAGAGATGGAGAAGAATACGGTGGATATGGTGGTGGAGGGAATCGACGAAGATGGCAGCGAGCAGAAGTGGTGGGTAAACCAGTCGGAAATTGACAAAGATGGTATGTGCGTGCGAGTGATGATGGAAGAAACTAGATAAATTAGGGTAAAATGGCATTTTTCATATTTTCATATTTTCCTTTTTTAAAAAAATAAGGGCAAAATGGTATTTTCACATGGTCAAATGTTATTTTGGTACCTTTTGATATTCTAGGGTTATATTGTCACTTTCAACTTAAAGTCGGGATCTTTTTAACACTTAACTCTTCATTATTTATAAACTTATTTTACATATTTGATTATTGTTTTTCGTTTATATTAATATAATTTATTTTTTATTATTTAACATATTCACAAATATTGAAAACAATATATTTATAAATTCATTTCAAATATTTTTCTACTATTATTCATTATGAGCATTAATATAAGAGAATAAATATAAACTATATTAGTTGACTTATTTTCATCACATATAAGAAATTTTAATTATTTTTAATATTAAAAATTACAATATTATACGAATATAAAGAAATATATGAAATTAAAACATTCTTCAATTTTATAAATAACTCAATTTTTTATAATAAAAAAAATACTGATGAATTCTTTAAAATATAAAATTAACGTCCAAGACTAATTCTCTAAATATTCATATAAATATTAATATATCTCGATTAATGTCCAACTCGAGTGATCTAAATATTCATATAAATATTCAAGAAAAATAATCACACTCAACAAGCTATTATAATCTAATATAATAATAATATATACTTTTTAAAACAATGTAAAATACAATTAGAAGCTGGAAGAAAGTTGAACACCTGTGTGAGCTTGGAGAAGAATATTGTTTTTAATATTTGAAGTCTTGATTATATACAACCATAAAAATAATGTTGTTAGGGTTTTTGTTGAATGGAGCTCCACTGTTAAGGTTATTTGTTAAACTAAAAAGGCTTAAGCCCATTCTTAAAAATGGAACTTAGAAAAGTTTGGAAATATAGATTAAAATGTTTTAAAAGCTGAAGAAAATGTTAGCCAACAGAAGATCCTTTTCTAAACCACAAAGGCCCAATCAGATTTCACTAACCTTAACAAGGCAAAAGCGGTCTTACTCAAATCTCTTAAAGAGCAAGAACAATTCTAGAAGTAGAAAAGCAGGGTCAAGTGGCTCACATGAAGCGACCAAAACACTGTTTTTTCCACAAATCGGTAAAGGAAAAGAGATCTAGATTGCATATTTCAAAGATAAAAAAATTATGAGGGAGCTTGGTTAAATAATCACTCTGACATAGGTTTTGAAACAGAAGCCTTCTTCAAGAGATTATTAACCGATGACCAACATATTTCAGCTGATCCATTTTATAAACCCTTCCTAAACCACATCCCATGCCTGATTACAGCACCACACAACTAAGAACTAACAAAGCCAGCCACCCTTGAAGAGGTTAAAAGATCTGTTTTTAACCTCTAACTCCAACGGAACTCCGAGTCCGGCATACCACTAAATTCTTCACAGAAATGTGGAATTTAGTCGGCTTTGATATTTTAAGTGCTACAAATGATTTTCTGAGCGGTTCTCAACTGCCCAGGAGCCCCACTAGCACTTGGGTAATAATAATACCCAAAAAAACACCATCAACCTTTAATGACTACATGCCCATTAGCCTTTCAAACGCCATCAACAAAATCCCGTCAAAAGTGCTAATGGGAAGAATTAAATCATTAATGGCAATCATTATATCCCCACAACAAACCGTTTTCATGAAAAGTAACGAAATCTCAGATAATGTGATTTATTTTCAAGAGATGTTGAGATTCATAAACATAAAAAAGAAAGCACCCAAACTGCATCATCAACCTTAACTTGACAAAAGCTTTCGATAAGGTCAACTGGGGTTTTTAACAACATCTTTCTAAAATTCAAATTCCATGATTCATTTGTTAGGAATATCATGAATACCATTTCTAATTCTTGGTTCTCAATATTAATAAATGGTAACCCTACGGGTTTTTTTAAAGTCTTCTAGAGTTATTAAACAAGGAGACCTGCCATCCCCCTTCTTGTTTAGTATTTTCGCCGAAGCGTTTGCCCGTAGTTTAAAATTCATTTTTGAGAATGGAAAAATTGAAAACTACCAGATTCCCCATAATGTCATCCCCAGCTCACATTTGAGCTATGCGGATGACACTGTCATTTCTCTAAAAGGGAAAAAGTTGAACCTGATCTGAATAAGGATTTTTCTCAAAAATTTTGAGCCGGTGTCCGGGCAACTGATAAACTACCAAAAAAGTAGTTACTATGTTGGCAAGAACTCAACCCAGGCTCAGAAATCCACGGTCTCTTCTGTCCTTAACATGTCCCAGGGAACCTTCTTTTTAGTTATATGGGAGTCCCAATGTTTCAAGGTAAGATTAAGGCAGCATTCTTTCAAGGCTTAAAGGCAACCTTTGATTCCAAGCTTTTAAATTGAAAAAATAGGTGGTTAAACTCAGCCGGGAAACTAACACTAATCCAATATGTCCTCTTCTCTATTCCGCAACACATTTGGGTTGTAATTGATCCACCCAAATCCCTAATAAAAGCTTTAACCCAAAAAATATCAAGGTTCTTTTGGGGAGAATCTGACATTATACAAAAGAGAGATTGGAAATGTTTCAGAAAGCTCTGTTTCCCCAATCGCAAAATGGTATTGATTTGGAGAAGCATACACCACATCCTTGATGCTTTCTCCATCAAGTTAGGGTGGAAATTCCAATAGGGATCAACCCTATGGTCACATAATTAATTTGGGCTTTACCAAATAATTGTAGAAAATCACATAATTACAAAAGGATTCTAAAAGTGGATCAATTAGCTCAGGCTAATTCACTTGTCATTCATGGTAAAGGGGCAACTTTATTTTGGGATTCAAACTGGACTCACCATGGCCCATTAATTGAAGTTTGCTCCCCTGGAATCACAAACATCCCTTTAACCTAATCCATTGCAGATTTTATTGCTAATAGGGATGAACTGTTGTCATTCATATCACCTCATATCCCTGGCCATATTAATATCATCCTTCAAAATGTTGAGATAGTACAACATGAAGATAGACTTGTTTGGAAGCCTCATTGGAATGGTATCTTTTCTTTCAAATCAGCCTACGAGCTGGTTATACAGAAAGCCACTCCATCCAGATCACAAAAACAAATCTGGAACAATAAAATCCCAAAAAATATTTGTGTTTTCATGTGAAAAGTATTGAATGCCATCTTTCCGTTCGAAAATACTTTATAATTTCTCAACTGCTCTATGGCTTCTAGGTGATGTATGTGTGTATCTAATTGTGATTCAATTAACCATTTCTTTAATGATTGTGAATTTGCTAATGAGCTATGGAATTTTATGCATTTTCAGCTTGCAATTCGCATTTTACATTGATAATATTTGGGATCGTCTCTTTATCTATTGGTCTTGTGAAGAGGTCACACACAACTGGTTAGAATGTTCCCATCTTTTGTCTGTTGGGTTCCGTGGAAAGCCAGAAATGCTTTTATTTTTGAAGGGAAAAGGATCAACATTGAGCAGATGGAAAAAATCTCTGATGACATTTTCCTTTCCATTTATACCCAGCCTACCTTTTCTAAAAACCCTCACGGTCTAACTTGGTATGAAAAGGGGCTTATCCCACAACCTATATCACCTCCATGGCCAAGAATTCTTAAGGTTACATGGATTAACCCTGAAAGTGGATTTAAAATTAACACTGATGCATCTTGGAAAGCATCTAGTATGTTTTGTGGTGTTGGTTTGGTTTGCAGAAATGTGAATGGTGACCTTCTAAGTGCAAAGCTTTCAACTTCATCGGCAACCTCAAGTCTGCATGCTGAGATGTTGGCAATCCAACAAGGAATATATTTAGGGAAGTCTCTGCATCTTTCCTTTTTTTCGATTGAATGTGACAGTTTGAATGCAGTCAAATATTGTCTAAGACCACTAGATGCACCGTGGACCTTGTATGATTTTGCTTTTAATCTAAGTGTTCTGATCATGGAACAATAATGTGACCTAGTTCATGCTAATCGGAAAGCTAACCAACCAGCAGATAGGCTGGCAAAATTTGTTCTAAACCACAAAATCAAAGATCAGTCTCTAAATTGGCATTCTTTAGATCCTGAGACAATGGGTCTCATCTTGTTTGACAAATCTGGGGCGCCTACAATAAGAATTGAATCTTGATGTGAATTGTCTATTTCGTAGGTATGTCATTGCATTCCGTCCAAGTTAGATTACTTCTTGGGATGAAATTTCTTTCCACTTATATGGATAGCTTTGAAAACAATGGATACTGCAGTTTCAACATTCTACAAACGCTTCAATGACTTTCACTCTATTGCTAGGAGATGCCCGACCAAAACAAGGAATTAACACATGGGGTGGAAGTTGATAGCTTTGGAAATGCATCTACCAAGTATTTTTGTCAATTTCTATTTGGATAGACTAGACTCAATTTAGTAACATTAGTATCTTTTGGAAGCAACTGTTGTTGTTGCTTCAAGCCAACTCATACAACATTTTAAACCTAATATTGTATTTTTCCCTCTTTTCATAAGGTTGGGGACCTAATACATACCCCACCATATGGTGTTCTTAATTTTAAAAAAATGAATGGAGCCCATTTTTTGGACAATGAAAATGATATTCTCGTGAATTTTAAAATAGTTGATCGTGTATCATCTGTAATGCATCTGAATATTTGTATAATTGTGTATTCCATCCTTCGTGCATTATTTGATTATTTAAATCAATATAATATTCAAACAAAAATCATGAAATTTCATTCCGAATTAACTGTACACAATTTACTATTTAGTGATATTCTGAATATTATATTCCTAGTACCATATGAGATTGATAAATCAAATATTAATATTGTAACATAAAAAAATATATATATAAATAAAATTTTTGGATGACGTTTAACTTTATAAAAAC
Organism: Rubia tinctorum; assembly: GCA_032355605.1. NCBI lineage: Eukaryota > Viridiplantae > Streptophyta > Magnoliopsida > Gentianales > Rubiaceae > Rubia > Rubia tinctorum. The sequence continues at coordinate 11,867 of JAULKM010055884.1, forward strand.
ATATTCAAAAAATAATTTGCATGACTTGTAATGTTTATTTGTTTTTTAAAAAAAACAAAAATATGTTCAAAATTTACTGGTGAGACGTGTATCTTGAAGCTTAATGTTCTTAGAACGGCATTTGTTTTTAAAATTCTCTAAAGGGTATTATACAAATATAACCCTATATAATGGAGAAAGTGCAGATATAACCCTCAGTAAATTTTTAGTGCAAATATAACCCTGACTATTGAATGAAAGTGCAAATATAACCCTGTGATGCCTTTTCCGGCATTGACTGGCCTTTTCCGGCAGTTGACTGACTTGTAAAGACTATATTACCCTCAGATTTTTTAAAATTAATCCCAGAAAATTAAATTTCATTTTCGGAAATTAATCCCACCACCGCCACCCCTCATGCCCACCGCCGCCACCCCTCACGCCCACCGCCGCCACCACCACCGACAACCCTCACACCCACCGCCGCCACCACCGCCGACAACCCAAATTGGCCTTGCGTTGAAGCCCAGAACCCTTATCACCTCCGACGAAGCGGCGAAGCTCGGAGCGGCACTAAAGCTCAGAACCCTAATCGCCTCCGACGAAGCGGCGGAGCTCGAAGCTCGGAGCGGCGCTGACGCCCAGAACCCTAATCGCCTCCGACTAAGCGGCGAAGCTCGAAGCTCGG
>JAULKM010055905.1:0-12532 GCA_032355605.1 Rubia tinctorum
CCCGCCCCCCGGCGGGCCCCTCCTCCCTCCCCCCGGTCGGTCTCTTCTCCTCCCACGGCCGATTTCTTCTCCCTCCCCCTCGGACGGTGGCGGAGACTGTGTTAGGGTGGCGTTGAGGTGGCAGCACGGTGTGGGGGTGGCGGCGATGTCGGCGGGGAGGTGGCGGGGTAGATAGCCGGGGAAGAAGGGTTGTTTTTATTTTTTATTTTCTTTCTAAATTAAAATTTTGTTTTATACACGTACATGCGTATTAGGGCGTAAGTAAGTAAAATACAGGGCATGATATAGAAGCACTCTTATTTATTTATCAACACAAAGCCACTCAATTAATGAGTTTTTATTGATATTTGGTATTAAAGCAGTTTATGTTAATAAGACTTGCAATCCGAGAACTCAACACAAATAGAACACGAATTTCATGAATTTAGCTTAAAACAGAACTTAAAATAAGATAATAGTGAGTCAAACACGAATGATATGGAGGAAGTCATATAAAATCTACCCACAATCAAATCCATAATAATAAACAGTCAAACAATTATCAATCCAACTTGAACAAATGTACATCAACATCGACTGGTGGGTTTATCATTAAGAAACTCAAAACAAAGAAGATACCATACCTGGATTTTATTACCACGCATTCTTCATATTTGACGTTGCCGCCACATATTGACATTTAAAACTAAAAGGAGATAGTGTTAGATTTGGGGAAGGAGTGGGAAAATAAGGAAGGAAGATAATGAAGGAAGAATGAAATGAAAGATGAAAGGATGAAAGAATGAAAGAAAAGATGAAATAATAAAAGGAAAAACGTCTGCACTCCATTGCAAAAGTGTTTTTTTAAGGATTTTTAACTTTGCACTCCAAAAATTAATTCCAAAATCAAAACCTACCCTGGGCGTGCCTTAAAATAGTAGCTTTTAGTGCATAATTTTGTAGGATTTTTTAGACGGCGGTTCAACGGCCGTTGTCTAATCTAGTACACTCCAAACATGTTTAGATTTCAGAAGTGCACAAAAGTGAGATTGGAGCCATCGTACAACACTTTCAACAGTGGTGTTGAGAATCTTTTCAAATCCCAAATATTAATTAATCAGGATGTCAAAAATTATTATTTATAAATGGGCAACTCAAGAGATTGTTCATTAATTGGAAATCCCAAGAGTTAGATACATGAATTGGAAGACTCTTGAGTTGCACTTGAACTCTTATAAATACAGAGAGAATTAGATTTGTGAGATGTGAGTTTTGTAGACATATGTTTTGTTCTTAAAAACCACCCTTCTGAATCTGTAATCTCGTCTGGTGGTCCTTCCTAATGCCTGACATCTGTAATTTGTTTGGCCCATCTAGGCAATAAGATTAATCTAATTCTGTTCGTGGAGGTAGCCAACATGTTTGGTGAACCACATTAAATCTGTGTTCTATTTTCTTGCTTTCTTTTTCTTTATTTTGAGCTGCACAATGGGATTTATTTCCCAACAAGCAGTTCAAACCCAACCACCATTGATCAACCCCCTACTAACTGAGTTTCAGAGCTGTCTATCGTTAACCGGACTACCAAAATACATGTTCAGAGTTTGAGAGGTTCTAGTGATTTTTTTGCCATTATTATGCATAGATAAGACAATCTCTAGAGGGTCACTTTCAAAAAAATCAGTTTCCAATCAGATTGAGAGACTTGAGCAAAATTACATCTCCGATAGGAAATCATTTCAAGACATCAATCTTGTGTGGAATAATTTAATGAGTGAACCCGTGAGTTACACCTTCTATGTACGGAAGGTCATACTGAGGTTGTTAATCACCAACACATTGAATTTTACTCTTTTTTCATTTTTATACATTTACTATTTTCAGTTAGGATGTAAAATTTGAAGCAAAATCAAATTTAAAATATCATATTAGCTAAAAATATACAAAACTTAGATTTTTAATGTATAATATTGAAATTTAATAATGTTGACGATATAAAAAAAATCAATACAATTTATAATTGAGGCTAATGTTAGTTCAATAATGGTAATTTAATATATTTAATATTCTTATTAATATAATTATAACAGTAATTTAAATTTGGAAGGATTTGAGTTTTAAACAATTCGAATCTAAATTTTATATTTAAGTGAATAAATTTTATTCACTAATTTAGTTTATATTATAGTATATTGTTACATTTATTTTTAATTATAAAAGATTCAATACATTATTAAACATATATTTTTCATTAAAATATGTCTCATGAAAGATAAGGATAAATAAATATCCGTGAATGGATGAGCAGAGTGAAAATTTTATAAATATTAAAATTTTGAACTTTATATATGGAGTTCGTCTGCTGTTAAACCGTCTCATGATGAGGCCAGCGACTAGAGAGAAAATAGCAAACGAGCAAATCAAATTTGGGGGAAGAATTCGAAATACTTTGGACTCTGGGCATTAATGAAAAAGGCAAAAATTATGGGGGCCAAACAGCAAATAAGCAAAAATAACACTGATCTCATTCTTCTCGCCTTCTCCGTCGCATCGTCGCCTTGCCTCTCTCCCCTGTCGCATCATCTTTTCCACCATCACATCAGCTAATTTCATTGTCTTTGTCACCGCCTCATCGTCATACGCTGGAAATGAGGCCGAGAATCGAATATGAGGCAGTTCGAATACGGCGACGACGAGTCCATGACAACAATCATCGACCTCCTCGCTGGATGGGTTACGCATTGGAAATCGTCGAAGTCAGTATTAAATTCATTGGTGTCGGTATCAAATTCATCGGATTTGGAAAGGTTCTCCGGTGCCGATGTGATTTTGCATCGGCATCATCAAGGTCGTTTTAGCTAGGGTTTTGCGTCGGCTGCCCTATTTTCGTCATTTTGTGCGATAGCGAAATACAAAGGTCATCTATAATTAATTTTGATACCAAACATAGATCATATACAGAAACTCTGATGTGCAATACCTGTGGTAACGGCGGCAATTGAGGGATTCTGGTGGTGAAGGTTTCAGATGGCCCAATCTAAATCACTATTTTTGGGCAAAAAATGTGGTCCAAAAATAATAACTCATTACAAAAATAATTCATTAATTTTTAACAAAGGGAAACTTCACCTTCAAGTAATAATTCATCCTATTAAATTATTTAAACATCAAGTTTAAAATTATTTCTAAATTAAATTAAATTAAATAGATAAACATCACATAAAAATAATAAAATATTTAAACATCAAATAAAAAAAATTAAAATACACTAGATTCTAGTTAAACATCAAATAAATTAAAATAGTTCAATGTTAAGTATAAATTACAATACACATTAAACTAAAATAGTTAAACATCAAACAGAATTAGTTAAAACTTCAAAAAATAATAAATTAACGTCCAATACAAAAATTAAAAGGCACATAATGCTCAATTCATTTAAAATCAGTTTGTTGGGACTTGATTATTATTTACTATCATACTGTGATGTTACACAGTTACATTACGCTGGTTCAATTTTTTTTATTGATGTTTTACAAAAGTACTGATGAAGATGTTGATTTAAACAAGATAATAATACGTTCTACTGCACTTATACATTCCACTGTTGTATTTAAAATAACTTTTTTATATGAAAGATTAGCTTATATTAAATCAAACCAAAAAACTCTTCATTTTAGGCCATCACCCTTAGCCCATTTACAAACTCTTTTAGCCCATTACATATTTTCAGCCCAGAATTACATAAAACCAAGCTACAAAATAAATTGACATAAGTATTTTAAAGCCTCTCTGCTCAGAATGTGCTCATCTTCTTCATTCTTCCCGTTCTTCTATCACATCCTTCTCTCCATTTCATTCAACTTGACTTTCCAGTTCTTCCTTTACCTCCAATTACACTTCGTTTCTATCTGTACTGCTATTGTACCAGCCTTCAACTCCTGATTAGAAAAAAATTCTTATGTTCTTTTCAAGCCAGACCTGATAAAGAACAATAGTAAGCTTCCCCAAATTTCCTCCTATCTTCCTCTTTGCTAACTGATTGCAGTTTTTCTCCAAATCTCTGATTGAATTAGAACCTCCTTATCTGCAATGTTTTCAGTATCTCCACTGTAAACTCACATTCCACAAAAAAATTGAAATGCAGTTTCAGTCTTCAATCCATAAAAGCAGTAGTTTTTTTGAATACCGATGATGTCAAAGCTTAACGAACTGTCACATGTTGTTAGCTTTCCTTGCATCAGCATCCATATAAAGAACTTTTTCTTCTAGTGCACCTATTTATGCCAGGCAACAGCTGAATTTGCTACAGCCAAACCACCACCCTTCATTATATTATAAACCTCTCTGATCACAAGTTTTCCATTCCTGTCCAAGCTTAATACAATGATCTTTCCCTCAGTTTTGTTTCTCAAACTCAGTAACACCTTCTAAGGCCAACTCTAAGATTCATTCTGTTTGCATTCCCAGAAGCATTTCCCCTCATATAGTAGGCGCTTATCCATTTAACCCAAAGCACCTCTTTCATATTCTCAATATCCCACAAGTGTTGACATAGTACATCCAATTTCAAGTTGCATGATCCCTGATACCCATGCCTCCCTGCTTTTTTCCCCTACATATTGAATTCAAAGAAGCAGCAGAAAAACCTCTCTGATCTTCATCTCTACCCCACACATAACTGGTACAAATTTTCACAATTTTGTTGTTCACCCCCTCGGGTATCTTCATTATGTTCCCCCAATATTCTGTGATACTCAATAGAACTCATTTTATAAGCTGCATCTTCCCTGCATAAGATATAGTTTTTGAGTTCCAACTCCCGATTATTTGCCTCACCTTTTCACTCAAATTTTCACAATCCTCTTTGTCCCATTTTACAGTGGAAAGAAGAAGACCTAGGTATTTCATAGGGAAATCCCCTTTCACAACTTGTAATATGGAAGCAAGAGTAAAATGTTCAGCCTCATCCATATTAGAGAACACAACCTTTGACTTTGCTGTGTTAACTCCCAGCCTAGATACACAATGAAAAGCTTACAATTTTTTTTCACACCTTGAACAAACTTTCTATTTGCACCACAGAACACCAATTAATCATCAGTAAACATAAGAGAGTGTACACCTACTTTACTACATCTTTGATGGTAATCAATATGTTTCTTGTCAAAGGCTATATTGAACATTCTAGACAGGTACTCCATGCATATCACAAAAAGTAGTGGAGACATTGGATCCCCTTGCTTAACTCCTTTTGTAGCTGCAAAAACCTCTATGTATCTACCATTAATTGACAAGAAATAACTGGATTTTCTAACACATCTCATAATCCATTCAATTATCAATTCATGGAATTTCAACTCATACAGTCAATCACCAAGAAAACCCCCAACTAATACTGTCAAATGCTTTACTGATGTCCATTTACATTACACAGCTAGGTTTCATCCTTTCATTCTTATACCTATGCAATAACTCCTAAGCAAGCAGCATGTTATGAGCAATATACTTTCCTTTTATAAAAACACTCAGATTAGCACTTATTATATCAGATAGTACTATTCTCAATCTAGAACATACCACCTTTGTAATTATCTTGTAAACTACAGAGTAACAGGAGATAGGTCTATAATCACAAGCAGCCTGTGGAATAGTTAGCTTGGGCAAAGGTGCAATAACTGCATTATTAAAGTTTTCAAGCATTTCTTCCCCACCAAATTTTTTTTGAACAACAAATCACATCATCTCCAATAATACTCCAACATTATTTAAATAATTGGCTTGTAAAGCCATCTTTACCTGGGCTTTTTAAAGAGTGAAATCCTTTCAATGCAATTTTTATCTCCTCTTGACTTATTGGTAGTATTAGCATAGCTTATTGTTCCATGCTTAGTACCCTTACATGCTTTTCCACCTCCTTATCCAGTTTTATAGTCTCAGATCTGCTTCCCAGTACATTTTTGAAATGCCTTAGCAGTTCCTTCTCAATTTTATCCTACTTTGTGATTGTAGCTCCTTCCACCATCAAAGAAATTAATTTTTTTGAGTATTTTCTTGTTTTAACTGCTTCATAAAATAACTTCGTATGTCGATCTCCATCACTCAACCACGACATCTTTCCTTTTTGTTGAAGTACCCTATACTCAGCTTCCTGAAGTTTTTCCAGTTCTTTTCTAGTCTCAGCCTCAGATTTCTGAATCAGTTTTGACAATGGATTGTCATTCAGTTTTCCAATGCTTTTCTCCACTCCTTCAGTTTCACCACAACCTTCTCTCCAATTGCACCAAATTATTTTTTATTGACCTTTGAAAGAGGTCTCATCAGAGCTTTGAGCATGATTTTCAAATCAGCCAAAGTTCTCACACTTTTGCTTCTCCAAATTTGCTCCACGGTACCCTTAAATTGTGTTGACAGTGAACACAAGTTGAAGTAATTAAATGTCCTTTTGAACTTCACACTTTCTACAACAAACCTGATCATCGGAGTCATCAATGACAATTGATCATACATGGATTCCATTATGATTTCACAAAAGATTTTAATCTGCTCCTGTAGCCAGATGTCATTTATAAGCCCTCTATTCAGTCTACTCATCACCCTTTCAGAGCCTCCTCTCCTATTACTCCAGGTATAGTGACACCCAATAGTTTTAACTTCCCACGGCTCTAAAACTTCTACAGCCTCCTGAAAATCTTCACTCCCGTCTCATCCACAGGTACTCCACCAATTCTGTCATGAAAGACTAAGGGTGAGTTAAATTCTCCCACCACTAGCCACACCATGCTCCTTCTTCCACATCATTTCAAAAACTCCCCCATTGTTTCTCTTTGCAGTCTAGTGTTAAAACCACAGACTACTGTGCATAAATAACTTCTCCTTGAACTTTTCAGTATTACTTCCAGATCTAACCACCGATCTCCTTTTGCTAAAACTTTTGTTTCTAGAAATTTATCCCTCCACATTATCCATATTCTCCCTCCTGCAACCACAACTGAATTAGAACACATTTCCCAATTCAACCCTATGCTTCTCAGTATCTCCTTTTCTTTTTTTTTATTTTAGTTTCTAGTAAACACAGTAGAGCAATGTTATTTTGAAAATAGAATTTCTTGACAATACTGTGGTTGCTGATCTTATTTAAGCCTCTCACATTCCATATCAACCAATTATATTCAATCAGACGACTTATCTTCCTTCCCCTGCACATGCTTTTCAAAATTGCCCACCTTTGATCCTTTTTCTGACCTCTTCACAGATTCACTTGTGCCAGAATTCACTGAATTATCTTTGTTTTCCTCCCCTCCTGAGATTATTTCTCCACTGATAGACTTTTTCTCCTTTCCCTTCTCAACTTCAGTTTTTTTTAGCTTTTTGACAGGTACATACACTCTCTAGCCTCTATGTGTTACCTCTTTTTTTGCCTTAGCATTCCTCTAAACTATGCCCCAATAGACTACAACCTCGACATATAACCGGTTTCCATTCAAACACCAGTTTTTGCTGTATAATTACTTTATGTTCATTTAGGTAAATAAACCTTATATGGAAATTTATCACAGATATCCACTTCAAATTTAACTCTAGCATAAGAAAGCATGTCCTTCTGCTTTGTTGCTTTATCTAGACAAATATGGGTGCCAACAAGACTATTGCTAATCAGTTTTGGGTGCCAGTAGATACCAGAGAATTGTGGCATTTGAATCCACACTGGAATTTTACTAGGCTCTGAATAGTCAAAATCTTTAGTCCAAGGTTTAACAACTATTGGCTTTCCATCAAAGAAAATATTTCTAACATCAACAATTTCATTCTTAGCATCAACATTCAAGCATTTAATTAGAAAATATTCTCGTGTTCATCAACCATATTTTACTAACCTTTTTTCCCCATTTCTGTAGAAGAATCCTTCCATCACCTTGTCTGAAGGTTTGCATCACATACTTTTATAGACTACAGAAGTGCTCAATTGCTTTGAGCTTTCTTCAACTTCATCCAGAGTTATTTCTCCCATCTCCATTCCTTCAACCACAATAGGATGATAGAATTTCACTTCTGCCTCTTCCCCTTCGAACAATTTACTCTAACTTCTTTCTTCCTCCATTTCCATTCGATCACCCCATGAAAGCCTCGTCCCCTCCTGGTTTGAGCTTTCTCCTAGTTCAGTTTTGATATGTTTGCTTTTCATCGGGGGAACAAACCCCAGCGCTTCTACATCCTCACATACTCTTTTTGACAATCCTTCCACAATCATCACTGAATTAGGGTTATAATTGATTTCCCATGTTTCACTGGCTAAAACCCCTTTTAAACCCTCTCCCACCTTTCCATTCTTCTTCTCCTCTCTGAATTTCGTCCCCACAATCTTGTTGTTCAATCGAACCATGTTTTTCTTTGTTAACTTCTCCCCCTGATTTGCCCATGGCGGCGATGTCACTGGAACACACCAAATCACTATGGAAAAAGTCGATCTCAGAAGCACATAGTTGATGGTGAAATCACACGTACCATTCAGAGAGAAACCCCCTTATTTCTTTCGAGTGTTAAACGTCATTTAAAATAACTTTTTAAACATCATCCATTATGTCCTAAAACATCGCTAACATAAAAACTGAAAAAATCCAAATAAACCTAAAACACTAAACAATCCAGTGTCTCAACTCTAACAAATAAACAAATGTTTTTAAAACATCATTCTCAAACAATACATTCCAAGCAATCAAATTATATTCCTCCCCCTCCACTTCCCCAAATTATTTCCCTTTGTTGCTCGCGTATTCACAAACATGCATTCTCTAGTGCTGGTTTTGAAGAGGATGACTCTTCTACTCGATCAACGACAAGATCAAAGGTCATAGAGCATGATTTCTCATAGCATTTTTTTATTATCTCAGCAATGGCATAGTAGAGCTCTGGCTTGGAAAGTATTCATGTGAAATAAACATAAAACATCACACACAATAATTAAAACATCAATACCTGAAATTAAAACATCACAATAACACAGATAACATCACTGACAACTACATTGAGAAAAATCAAATACAATATTTAAAACATAAATATCAAAATTTAAAAACATCAACAGTACACACTAAAATAATAAAAGAACAAAACTGAACATCAATTGCATACTTAAATATGAAAACACCACAAGCATCAAACACTGGAATTATAACATTACACCTACACACATAAAAATTCTTAGAGCTTAAACATGAAAGATCAAAGATAAAACCCGAACATTAACAATAGTTTTTAAAACATCACAGCTAAAAAAGGAAAACTTACAGTTCCTACTTCATTCTCGATTGCAGCAACAGTGGGAAAGTATTCTTACACATTTAAAAATAGCAACAAAAACACAAAAATTAGCACAAATTGTAACAAAACCCTAAGATATCATACACAATCAAAATTGGACATCAATTGCACACTTAAGAATGAAAACACCACAAGCATCAAACACTGCAATTAGAACATCACATACAACAATAAAAACCATCAATATCTGAAATTAAAATAACACAATAGCACACATAACATGGCTGAAAACTACATTGTGAAACATCAAATACAATATTTAAAACATCAACCGCAGTCTCTAAAATATTACGTCTGAAAAATAACAAAACTTACAAATTCTCATTCCTTCTCAATTGCACCTACAGTGGGCAAGCGTTCTTAGACATCTAAGAAACATCAACAACAACACAAAAATTACCACAAATGGTAACAAATCCCTAAGATATCACACACAATCAAATACAACAAAACTGAGCATCAAATTACACACTTAAAATACTACAAGTATTAAATACTGAAATTAAAACATCACACCAACACAGATAACAGTACTTAAAACCTAAACATCAAACATCAAACCTGAAACATCAACAACAGAATTTAAAACATCACACCTGCAAAATAACAAAAATTTCAGACCCTCTTTCCTTCTCGATTGCAGCAACAGGGGACAAGCATTCTTAGACATCTAAGAAACAACAAAAACAATACAAAATTGGCACAAATCATAACAAAACCCTAATATATCACACACAATTATAACTGAACATCAATTACACACTTAAGCATGAAAACACCACAAGTATCAAATGTTGAAATTAAAACATCTCACCAACAGAGATAACAATACTTAAAACCTAAAACATGAAACATCAAGTTGAAAATGGGAAACATCATTAACTTTACCTAAAACATTACTACTGACAATTAAGAAAACTTATGAATCCTCCTTCCTTCTCGATTGCAACAGAAGTGAGCCAAGTCTTCTTAGACATCTAAAAAACAACAACAACAACACAAATATTAGCATAAATTCGTAAGAACTACTCACAAGACACAAAAAACAGAGACAATTCCCCAATATTACTCACTATAACCTACACAGGCCCTAATATATCATATGAACCAAAGAAAGTAAAAAAAAACATATATATGCATAAAAATCATAGTGAAGATATTACCTGCGAAGATAAACACAAAACAAATGTCGAATTATGTTAGATCCCCGAAAATCAAAGCTAAAATCGGCCAAATTGCCAAAAAATGAAGCGCATCTTCCCTGCTTTCATTGCAAATCATTGTGCATAAGAAATATGGAAGAAAACGGAGAAATGGAGCGGTCGAATTGAAGGAAGATGGAAGAAAAATGGAGAGGAGAGAGAAGAAGAAGGATTCACGGTGGAGAAGAAAGGAGAAAAGAGAGAAAGTGTCAAAAAAATATGGGAGAAGAAGAGGAAAATTTGATATTTATACCTGGAGTTAAATATAATTAATGGAATTTCACATCCACCCCTTAAACTTTTAAAACTTCAATTAGAAACCTCATGCTAGATTCTTTGCAATTTAATCTCTTGTCTCACTGTAAGACAGTCTTATACAAGACTTTATCTTATATATGAAGGCAAAGTTTGGGAAAGATCGTCTTTCCACAGGCTTATGGAAGAGACGAGATTTAATTAGTATAATAGAAAGGTAAAATGTTTCAAATGCAATCTGAAAAATTTATTATGCAATGTGTAGTAGTATAAGTTTGTGACCCGATTAATGCAACCCAAAAGTTTTATCTTCATTTCTTCTAATTTGCAATTTAAACCTCGGTGTTTCTATAATTTATAGAAAGACCGTCTTTCTATAATTTACAGAAAGACCGTCTTTCAAGAGACGGACTCATATATGAATATGTCAAACTGTATGAAAAAACTATAAATGTAAAAGTTTTGGACTTTATTTATGGACACGTCATGCTTACGTTATAAATCCAACGGTACCAATGGAGATGAAAATCTTTAAATCAACATCAATTCATTGTAATTGCATACTGTACTCTCGCTGTTTTATTTGATGTGACACACTTTTTTGTTGATTTTGTGGATTTGACACTATTTCATCTATTCATTCTACTTTTCCCTTTATGAATTCAATTTCACCCACACATTTCATTCACATAAATCCAAGCAAAGCAACATCCACGAAACAGACGTAGTACACCTAAAAAAGTAGGAAGACCCTCCAACCATTGGAGATGTTCTAAACATATTAACAGTCAAACACACATTTGTTGAGTATAGTAAAAAATATTTTTGATAGAGTAAAGTGCTAAAAATAACTCTACCTTTAGGGTGAAAGTGTCAATATAATCTTGCAAAATGGAAAAATATCAAAATAACCCCAACTTTATGATGTGTGTGCAAATCTAACCATGGGAGCCATTGACTTCAATAGTCAACACCGGAATTGGTCGAATTTTAAGGAAATGACGAATTTACCCTGCATTAAAAATAAAGAAATAAGAGTCTTTTCCATTTTTTATTTTTTAAAATTGAGAGTAAAATTATCATTTCCTTAATATCCAGCCAATTCCGAATGTTGACTATTGGAGTCAATGACTTTCAGGGTTAGATTGACACATACATATTAAAGTTAGGCTTATTTTAACATTTTTTCATTTTGCAGGATTATGGTGACTCTTTCGGTCTGAATGCAGGATTATAAAAATATTTAACCCAAATATTTTACTATAATAAAAGTTGGGACGGAGAGAATATTAAATGTAATAAAATGGAGGAAATCGCGACCTAAGGGCATGTGCAGTGGTGGTTTCTTAATTTTAAAAAACCGCTCTAGAAACCAAAAACACCCACAGTGATGGTTTCTAGACCGATTTTTAGTTAAAAACGGTCCCTAGTTTCTTAGGTGGGAACCGGTCAAGAAACCGGTTCCTGACCCAAAGGCTGACAGGCCGTGTCAGCGCTTGATACAATTGACTGAACACTTGGCCATTTGATATTTTGACCTGCCATTTAATTTATTTGATCGGCCAAGATGGACTTTTTTTTCTTTAAAATTTGGACAGCCAAATGGCTCCTCATAAATGGGACACATGTCCCATTTATATGGTGACACGTGTCCCAACAGTAATATTTTCAAAAAATAAAATAAAATTTATTTTCAAAAATTTTAATTTTCAGATTTTTGTCACTAATAAATACACCTCATTTCTCCCAATTTAACCACACCTCTTTCATTTTTA